>ML824232.1:18165-28978 GCA_009831015.1 Picea engelmannii | reverse complement strand
TGTAAACTGGCAGATTTGCAGAGAAGGATACCAAGCACCATTCAACTGGTTTTCCCAATTTGGTTCCAAGGTAAAACCATTATGTCTATTTTGTGACTGATTTAGTTTGTAGTAAAGATTCTTTAGATGTGGTTAAGAGGGTGCTTGTATGGATGCTTAGTGGAGTAGTTCAATTCATTAATACATTGAATAAGTGTGCATTGTGAAATTTAGGGCTTAATTGGAGAAGTGGTGAGGTTCCACAACCATAAACAATTGATTTAACCAACACGTTCATGTCTCTATGAAATTAATGGCTCCATGCACTAGTATTGATGAATTTCATATCAATAAGACTTATATATGTTAGGGTATCCTCATCATTATGCTACTTCCAATGGAAAGATTATCCCAATCGTCCCTTTCATGAAGTCTATGAGATCAAAGGCTGAAAAAAATGTTTGTTGCAAACTTATAGTTGAGTTTCCATTCTCATTCCTGAAACTTAGCATTTAGCACTTGAAGGAGATTTCGTTGGTTGTTTGGGTGAATTCTCTCTCTCTCTCTCTCTCTCTCTCTACATTTGGGAGAATACCTAGTCGATTCTATAGTAGCATGAGACGTTTTTGTCCCTTTGAGTTGATTTTCCATTACTTGGGCCGAAAACCCTTTTCCCTGGGTAATACATATTACCTAGGCACACTCTTCTTTGCTTATTGGTGCCTCAAGAGAGAACCCACACATTTCTCTAGCCAGAAGATAGTTTCCATGCACTTCCTCTCTATTGCACTGACCTGAGCATGTACCCCCAATGCTCATGAGATTCTAAGTGTATCTTCTTGTTTCCCAAGATGCATGTGAACCTGTTGAGCATTCAACACACCCTAAAAGGGTCTATGTCAAATTTTCACTTTTTTGGGTACCACTTGATCTTTTGCACTATCTGATTGCGCTTCAATATGAAACGA
Source organism: Picea engelmannii (assembly GCA_009831015.1). Taxonomy (NCBI): domain Eukaryota; kingdom Viridiplantae; phylum Streptophyta; class Pinopsida; order Pinales; family Pinaceae; genus Picea; species Picea engelmannii. The sequence continues at coordinate 28,031 of ML824232.1, read as the reverse complement.
CTGCCTGTGTTTATCATTATGTTTTCATGTTGAGTCGTTTAAAGTCTTCTTGTGCATGTGAAAATCACCTTAACTTTAAAAAGGGACTAACATTTACTTAAGAAATCGATAGTCTAAAGTTTTCCCCAACACGCTTAGGAAACCCAGCATCGGAAAAAATTTAAAGATGATGAAAATCGCTTGAGAAGACAAAAATAGTCGAGCGCCGAATTTCACCGGCGTCGACCGAAAAAGGTTCTTTGTCTTCGCAAATAAGCTTTACTAAAGATATCATCGATGACCGATCCATTCGACATCGGAATGAGATTAAAAGAATAAGCGTCGCGTGAGGTAAAAGTAACATCACCGATCGTTGACATTCATAATATTTTCGGAGTCGGGAGTTTACGAAGATAATAACCCGCGAAGAAAATTATACATTAATTTTACTTTTGAATGCCAATCCACGATGCCATCCCGACATTGGTAGTCGCAATATCTAGCTCTTTTGGCGCGTTCAACGTGAATGAAGCCAAAGTGAAATCCTTACCTGCAAGCCGAGTTCTAGATTTTATTTTAACAACCCCGAGTCAGTACCGCCACGTCGACATCAATTGACATCGAAAGTTTCTAAAGGAAAATATCAATGAACTTACCAAGCAACTCTGAACAAGGAACATTATAAAATCACATGATTTACGAGAAGCTTAGATAAAAAGAAAACACGATAGATTTACATACAAAGAGGGAACATGATACTTTCAACTGCAAAACATTTTTGAAATCTCATATATTAAGACTCTCGCCAAGATCAAGTTACATACAAATAAACACCACCGGCACGTTGACTATCGACCCGGTTACATTGAGAAAGTGAAATAACTCACAAAAAACAGAGAAAACTATCTAACGTCACTTCAGAGAGTGCAAATCAAGAGTTCGCCCATCATGTATCTCTTGCACACAGAACTTCTCTCGGACTACTCCTCGCACCTTACAGTGTTCTCATTTTTCTTTCCCCGTCATCCTCTGTGCTTCGCGCAGCTGCACAATCGTATCTTGTGCTTCCCGAAGCTATCTCTTGAGCCAATTTGTGCTTCCCTCGTGACCCTGTGGTACCAATACCTCCTGGTTCTTCGCCACCAACTGACTCTGCAATTCTCTATTTTCTTGATAAAGTTCGTTTATGGCGAGTTGGGCCCGCTCTAGCTACTGGATGGGATTCCCAATGGAAGAACCCGACGTCTTTTCCCTTCCGTTTCGTCTCCCGCTTCCTTGACTGGTAGTCTTGATAGGCTTTGGCCAGGTAGTGTGCACTGTAAACTCCTTAGTGGCCAGGTGTGCGCTCAACTCAGTTGGGGGTTGGATTTGTCTACCTATTTCCTTATTTTTTCTAGGCCTTCCCCTCCTCCGTGGTGTCTTCTTATGAGAGGACACGACCTCCAACATATGTCCTTCAGATGTATTTTTCTCTACTCCCACTGTCGCTTGAGACACTGACACCGTTTCTGAGCAAAATTAGTTTCCTCCTATTGAAGCTTCAGGGACACTCGATACCAATAAGAAAGATACCCAGGCACATTGGGGCTCGGACTTGGCGCTCCGGCTACCTCGCAAACCCCATCCCTTGTTTAAAGGGGATCCCATCATGCAACGACATATTAGCTTAGACGTGCATGGATGAATAAAAGACCACAACACATAGTTTTTCTAGAATTGAGCTCGCAAGATCAGCGCTACCAATGAATGAACTCGGCTGATGCGTAAAATTCCCACAGAGCCTCTATAATTTATAGTAGAACGAGGAAGAAAAACATAACATGCCAAAAAACAACACTCACGCCTCGCGACAGGATGTATTGGAGATTTAACGCATCACAACTACTCAATGGATGCAATCCAGAACTCATGAAATGCTGTCGATTGAAGTTGCAGGGAATATACGGTACGATCAGTCCAATCTCTTTAATCTCCACAGCTTCCATTATTAGTGAATGATAGTTAACACACTTGTTGATACGGCTTCCAGAGGAACAACTTTCCTCGACCTGGAGCATTTAACAAATTCTTTATTATGGTATACGACCTTTCGGGAACGTATGCGCACTTTCAACACACGTCCGACTTTGGCATCCTTTCCCAACCCCAAGGGTCAATCGGCCACTGTGACGGTTTCGACGCTCGTATCTTCCGTACTTGACTTGCTACGCTATGGTGCATAGATGTAACTCATTCAAACTGAAGAGGAGCGACGACATGGAAAAGGACATTACATGTCATTCAAAAGGACAACTGGGATCATGTAAGTATTATATGATCGATACTAACGAGCTCTACAGGTACGGATCGGTTTATTCTGTTTCTGTCGGCATCTTACTATGCGTTGCCTGATAAGTAATTTATAAACTACCTCAACCCCAATTGCAAGAAAGATCCTCCCAACTACTGAACAAAGTTTGCTTCGTGACCTCACCGAGAAACTCGAAAGAAACGTCGAAGCAAAATTAGCAAAGTAATGGAGGATATTGGACTCCCCGAGTTCATCAACCCTGATAACTTCGTTGACCTAAGCGATGTAGTTGAGTTGCATTCCAAACAAGATTCACTATGGACCGAAGAGCTCGCAAATATGACCGATGCAAGGCCAGGGAAAGTGCAACGATTCACAGAGCATCCAATCAGAACTCAAACCACGCTATAGCAGTTGAACTCCAGTCTAGTGAAGTACCGGACGCATGCGATGGACATCAGAGGAATATATGCGGCTCCAATTGAGAAACACAAATTTCCATGGGCCCAAACTTGTGAAGATCTGTTTGTCAGTTGGTTTGAGTACGAGAGAAATCATCCTTTTCAAGAGATATTTCGGGCTAATTGTTAAAGAAATTGTTAGTATAGGAGGCCATGTGGCGAATGTTTTTTTTTCTTCAACTACACTTAGCCGTTAATTTCAGTTAAACTTTATATTATAAATAAAGACATTGACCAATTAGCAAGGGGTCGATGGTTGTTGCAAGAACTCTTTATTTATGGTTGTTAAGAATTATTTTGAAGCTGCGATGAATTGAGAAGTCCTTCTGGACCAAAGACAAAGTTATTTTCATCAAATGCATGTGTGAATGGACGCAGAGAAGAACTATTCCCTATCACGTTTCGTGAATATATGTAACAAGTAAGAGTTGTCCAATTTATTGTCAAGTTATCTGGTGCAATGCTTTGTTGTTCTTTTCTTTAATGATGAAGATGATGAATCATTGTGTGATTATGTGATAAATGATTATGGTAGATGATTTACTTTGCTTATCTTTATCTTATAACATATGTGTTTTCTTTCTGGTAATTAGTAATCTCAGACAGTAATTGGATGCTCACATGGTTAACGTATTAGTACTAGTCACGTGGTATAGAATTGTTGTGTGCATTTTTGAGTAGCGGGTTATCCCAAGCTCAACGTCTTCCCCAATAGTTAGAACTTAATTTTGTTTTGTTGCCAAGTTGGTTTATACCATCTTACACCTCACATCGGTCCCGTCCAAGAGAAAAATACAAAAGAGATAGTCTAAACAGAAGGAAGAGCCTTCACAAGGAAACATTAAATTCCATCGATTAATTGGCCGGATTGCAAGATCTAGAGAACCATTCCATCCCAAACGCTGCAGATTCTAATTGGGCCTCAGTGGCGGGTTTGATTCCTACTGTTGAACTAGGGATTTGAGACCCATCAAGAGAATTGGTGCTAGAAGGAGGGCCTGAGAATGAATAGTTGAATATGTATTTTATATAGCATTTCAAACAACCTACAGATTCGTAACGGCCCACATGCATGGCTAGTCATTCCCAAGATATCCCACACACATTGAGTGCTCCCGGAACGAGTAACTCACCCCAGCCCGAGGAATAATCTTTTCACCCTGAAATACCTTACGCTCTTCCTGACGAGGAAGTAAATCATTTTAGAAGAATTACGAGAGCCTACTCTCGACAGATCGTTGCGTTGTCCTTAGCTCCCATACTCCATCGAAGAAAAAAACAAAGAAAACTAGTGGTCAACACTTGATAGAAGACTTAATAGATTTCGCGATTACTGAAATCTAAGAACCTCTTGATTTGATACCCGAAACACCAGCCGACAACGTCTCTGATGCGGGTGATTTCTCGAAAGAAGAGGAGTTTAACTCAGATTCTAAAGATATGGAAGGCAAAAATGACCATAATGATGAAAGGGGGAACCCGCCTCTGGTCAATCAACCATGGTTAGGAAGAGACGCTTTGGCCCTCCTGGGACCAGTCCATAACCTTCCCCGGCACCCAGAGAAGTTGCTACCTAAGTTCGATCCCGAAACCTCTGGATTGCCTGAAGATCATATCAAGAAATTTATACTAGCATTCAGACTCATGAACTTCCAACATGAAGACATAGTTTGCAGGATTTTCCCCTACAGGTTTGAAAATTCAGCTTCCACTTGGTATTTTAATCTTCCAGTAGTATCTATAACTAGTTGGACCAAGTTTCAAAAGGAATTTCTAGATAAATTTGCAGAGGAAACTACTACAAGAGCTCTGATGGATGAGTTATTTGCCGCCACCATGAGTTTGAAAGAAAGATTCAAATATTTCAATCAAAGATTCACGATCATCTTAAACAATTTAAAGCCCGAAGCGAAACCATCCCAGGAATTGCAAATCGAGGTTTACGCTAACATGCTCCCGGCTTCTATTTCTATGTTTGTAAAAATAGTCACCAAGCGAACCCTGATTGAAAATTTTGAAGAATCCAAAATGATAGAATTCAAGATGAAAGGGTGTAAAGAGGGCTAGGTCTCTCTAGTTAAGAAAGAAGCTCAGCCTCCCCCAGGAGAGGACTCCTTTTGGCTAGACCATCGGGGAAACAAACATAATAGATTCCCGACAAAGGTTACAGAGACATATAAGACCTCCAATGCATGGTTAATAAATTACCAAATGAAATCATAGACATGAAGAGGAATGAAGGGGAGGCAAACCAAGGCCAAAGGCCCTACAAGCCTTTCTTTAAGAGGAACCCACCGTTCAAGGCAATTGAACCTCCCCTAGCTAACTTAAATATTGATCTAGGGAATGTTGCATCTGATTCTTTATGTACTTATCACTAGGAAAAACACTCCGAAAGAGACTGCCCTCAATGGGTGCATGCCATGAATTTGATGGCCAATCGGTTTCTAGATGAAGTCTTCCTGACCGAACAACCAAGCAGTTCGGCTATGAATATTGTTGACCAGGAAGAGATTGATCCACTAGAATATATAAATATTGCTGATATGGGATCCTAATCTAATCATGCCTTCGAACGACCTATTTGAGTCTCAGGAACAAACTGCAGAAGTCTCGGTGATACATACACGCAGTACGGGTCCGCTTGTCTAGAAAGATACCACTGCCACCCAGACCTTAGGGATTAAGGAAACTCCTGATCGCTTGAAAACACTTTTCTCTCTTGGAAAGAAACCTATAAGCATCCATACCCGGGAATCGCCTAAACTGGATTACAACGTAGTTGAAGATTTGAAGAAGTTAAAGGATAATATATCAGTTATGGACATATGTAGGATTCCTCAGCAGAAGGACTTTTTGTTACAAGCTTTGAACTCAGTAGAAAAATCGACCAAGGGCAGTGGTCATAAAATAACTCTATCTCCCACAGATATGGTGAGAAAACCAACTGTGAACACCTGCTCGGAAGATAGGAGGAAAAATATTTTGATCCACTGTTCCTCTTAACGTTTTAAGTCTTCAATAGAAACCTTCACAATTGTTTGGTAGATTCTGGGGCGTCTTCAAAGGTTATGCCTTTGTCTATTTGAAAAAAGTTAAATGTTTTTCCCCTCAAGAGTGATAAACATGTCATACAACTAGACAAAACCCAGGTCAAGGTCATGGGAGAACTCAAAGATGTAATCATCAGAATAGCGACACACCCCAAGTTTGTGCAAGCGATTGACATCATTGTGGTAGATATTCCAGAGGCCTATGGGTTATTACTAAGTCAAGATTGGTCTGAAAAGATAAATGGATACTTCATTACAGATTGGGCACACCTTTGGTTACCACTGAAAGGATACAAGAACATGATCAGAATTGATAGGGAGAGGTATCTGAAATAGACGATCACTAATCTAGAAACCCCGAATGAACCCTCGTCCACAGATTTCCTCGTTTTGGGCAATTATTCCCGCGAATCCCACTTTGGAAACTTTTCTCCTCTCTTGTCCGATGTCCCTCCCACTCAAAACTCCGAAATTATTTTTCAAGAAAAGCCACCAATACCAACAGAAGACACAATTTTCTGTCAGGACCCTGCGCTGGAGACCACAAAACAAAAGATAGGAGAGAACAAAGTCAATGAGGAAAGAGAAAAGAGTGACTGTCATCCACTAATGTGGACTTTGTAATTCGACGGATCTAAGTCGCAAGAAGGGTCAGGAGCAAGGTGCATCCTCATTAATCCTAAAGGTAAACGTCACTTCTTATCTTGTAGGCTAGAATTTTAATGTACAAACAACACTACCAAATATGAAGCTCTAGTGTAAGGATTAAATAAAGCTATAGAATTGAATATCAAAGAATTGAAGGATTTCAGAGATTCCGAAATCATCATTAGACAAGTAAGAAATACTATACATTGCAATTATCCTCACCTAAAGAACTACCAACAGGAGGTGCATAGGTTAATAGAGCACTTCGAAGAATTCAATATTACAACGGTTCCCAGAGCAAAGAATATTCTTGTTGACTCCTTGGCCACAACTACCTCCAAGTTGTCGCCTCTAGAGGATTAGGAAGCCTCCCGATTCACCGTGGAGATGCTTTACAAACCGTCGGTGCCTAACAACATTTCTAATTGGAAAGTCTTTGAAGGTGATGAACAAATCATAAACTTCTTGACTAACCAAGACAATTTCAAATATTTGGCCATTGACGATGAAGTATTCCAAGGGCTACCAACAGAGAACGATCCTAGGACAGGACAACCTGTTGATAAATCAAAGTCTCACACAATCCCGAAAGGTATAGTTCATCTAGAAAATTTGTTTGATCTAAAAGAGCGATTTAAGGGGCCTAAAAACGCAAAGACTGGTAGCTCTTGTCCCCTACATGAAACTATAAATCTCGTAACCTCAGAAAACCCAAAGAATGTGAATCTCGACAAGACTATATCCAAAGAGGAAAGAAAGCCTATCTCAAATTGTTCAAACAATACCAAGATGTCTTTGCACGGTCCTATTGAGATCTGAAAATGTATGATACCTGCATCATTCAACACACTATCCCGTTAAAACCCGAAGTAAAACCTTTCCAACAAAAGCTCTGAAAGTATCACCCATCCCTGGAACCTCTCATGTATCAAGAATTAAAAAAAAAATTAGATGCCAAGATCATTTTCCAGGTTATGCATTATGCATGGGTAGAAAATATTGTCCCGGTGAGGAAAAAGTCGGGAGAGATCCACCTATGCGTAGATTTTAGGAACCTCAACAGAGATTCAGAAAAGGAAAACTACCCAGTCTCGCCAATGGAACAACTCCTGCAGATCGTGTCTGGCTTGGAGATTTTATCTCTACTAGACAGTTTCTCAGGATACAATCAAGTTCTGGTTTCTGAGGAAGACTGTTTAAAAAACACCTTCCGAACCAAGTGGGGAACCTTCGTTTATAAACGAATTCCTTTCGGGTTAATTAACGTAGGAGAGACCTTCCAAAGGGCCATGGACGTAGCTTTCTGGGGACTAATCAACAAATGTGTGGTAGTCTACCTAGACGACGTAACTATGTATTCAAAGAATAGAGAAGAGCATATCCAACAGTTAAATCATATTTTCGAAAGGTGTAGGAAATATGGTATATCCTTAGACCCTAAGAAAACCATATTCGGTGTCGAGGAAGGTAATTTGTTAGGTCAAATTATATCTCAAGCAGGCATCCGCATAGACCCAGAAAGGATTAAGGCCATAGCTCAACTCCCACTGCCCCATAACAAGAAAGCCATGCAGTCCTTTTTCGGGGAAATCAATTTTGTGAGGAAATTCACTCCCGATTTCGTGGAGATCATCAAACCTTTACAAAAGATGATTCGCAAGGATGCCAAATTTAAGTGGGATGATGAACGGAAAGGTGCTATCGAAAATATCAAAGCTGCTCTATCCTAGGCCCCGGTGTTGCAAAGTCCCGATTTCAATAGAGACTTCTTCCTCTATACTTTCGCCTCCGACCAATCATTAGCTGCGGTTTTGACTTAGAAGGATGATGAAAATAACGAGGCCCCAGTGGAATTCATGAGTACTAATCTTCAAGGATCTGAGCTCAATTATCTTGCTGTAGACAAACAGGCCTATGCGGTATACAAGGTGGTAAAACATTTCAGGTCCTACATCGTCAATAACCACACTAAAGTGATTGTGCCACACCCTGCGGTCCGATCCTTTTTTACCCAACAAGAAATGGGAGAAAGAAGAGGGAACTGGATGGCAGTATTCTAGGAATTTGATCTAGATATAAAACCTGCCAAACTAGTAAAAGGACAAGGGTTATGCAGGCTTATGGCTGAAGCCGACTGAAGCCCAAGACCAAGTAAGTGAAGATTCTGGATGGGAGAACTAAATGAAACTATGGTGTGGTGAAGTATCATACATCTCCCCAGGACAACAGTCTTGGTATAAGGATTTAAATTATCTCCTGCACCATGGGATTTTTCCAGAAAATCTCAACACTAGGGAAAGGAGAGCCCTCAAGTTAAAATCTGCACAATATCAGCTTGTAAGTTCGGTGCTCTTTCGGATCAATTTTGATGGGGTACTATTAATATGTATTGAACGTGAAGACACAACCAAAGTGTTGAAGGAGCTCCATGATGGACCTTCCGGGGGACATTTCGCAGGAAACACCACTGCTCATAATATTTTGAGAGCCGACTATTATTGGCTCACCTTGTTCAAAGATGCTCATACCTATGCTAGAAACTGTAAAACTTGTCAAATAAGCACAAGGAAAGAGAAGAGAGCAGCAGTCCCACTCCAACCTGTGACTGTCTCGAGGAATTTTGAACAATGGGGGTTGGATATCATAGGATAAATTACACCCAACTCTTCAAGACAACATAAGTACATTCTTACTGCTACCGATTATTTCACGAAATGGGAAGAGGATACCCCTTTGACTCATAAACGAAAAAGTAGTGATCCAATTCATAGAACAACAACTGATCACAAGGTTTGGTGTCCCTTCTGTCCTAGTTTTTGATAATGCTACTTGTTTTTCTTCCACCCTCTTGACGGATTTTTCTCTAGACAGAGGAGTCATAATTAGGTATTTAGAAAATTATTATCCACAGGGAAACGGTGTGGCAGAATCAACTAACAAGAACCTAATGAGGATATTTAAAAAAATGGTTGCAGATAACCAAAGGAATTGGCATAATCTACTCCATAACACCTTATGGGCCGACAGAGTCACACCCAAAGAATCTATAGGGAATTCCCCATACTTTTTGGTCTATGGGCAAGAAGCCATCCTCCCAAATGGGCTCTATCTTCCATCTCTTCAACTAGCCCAAAATTCCAACGAGGAGCCTTCATCGGCCATACAACAAAGAATCAACACTCTTCTCATGTTGGAGTAAGAAAGAGAAAAGGATAAGTCAAAATTCCTATCTCACCAACAGGTAGTGAAAAGATGGTTCGACAAGAATAAGGCTAAAGGGAAGAACTTCGAAGTAGGAGACCTAGTCCTAAAGTGGGACAAAGCAAATGAACTGAAAGGGAAGCATTTTAAGTTTAAAAATATGTGGCTTGGACCTTTCCAAGTGGCTGAAAAGATTGGGGCAAGCACTTATCGGTTGCATAATCTAAGGGGGGA
>ML824232.1:0-18157 GCA_009831015.1 Picea engelmannii | reverse complement strand
TTTTTATGATTTCGGTTCTGGTTAGATCTTTGCGATTTTGCTTTATCTTATTTTACGGTTTTTTTTTTTCTCACCTTTGAAGGTTGTGTTTAGAAAGACAATGGTCGGCCTCAAATCATGCGACATAGCGAACTCTTTTCCTAACTCATCGCTCAAACAAAAGAAGCATAGGAGGATCTGTGGTCGCTCTGAGGAATCCTCTATCTAAACCTCGCCAAATGAAGAACTCTAGAGGAATGTCAGAAGTGTCTGCTGGGTGGTTTGGTAAGACCTTAAGGGAAATAAGGAAAGATAGAAAGGACTACATACACCTAGAAAAACAAAGCTAGCAAATGATCCACTTGGATCATCTCACCTTGCAAAATAAACATACATCATCCTCTCCCACTCGCTCAGGATGTCATGTTGAAATAAACCGGTATTATCAAAAGAGTGAAAAAAGCATGTAGATATCTCCGCCAAGGCTATGGACGCTCGCTTGTAGCGGAGCAAGGTCTGTGATGTCGGGGTGACTCTGCTGGGGATATGGATTCTCATTGGTAGCAGAGCAACGCCAAAGAAAGTGAGTAATGGTAATTGAAGGCTTTATGCCAATGAGTGCTTTGCTAAACTTTCGTAAAAAGGGGGCGTGAGTCAGGGTCAAAGGAAACGAAGGAGTAAAAGTGTTAAAACCCCATGAGCATACCTGAAAGCATCAAACAAAGAACTTCAAATGCAAAGGTAAAAAGGTTCTGATTGTAAAACCAGTCAAGTTTCTCCATCAGCTTCCGTATCAACCGACCATGGAGAAGGAACAAAGATTCTTCTTTCGCTTAGTGAATCACCATTTGTAGAGCACTCAACACACCCTAAAAAGGTCTATGTCAAATTTTCACTTTTTTGGGTACCACTTGATCTTTTTCACTGTCTGATCGCGCTTCAGTATGAAACGACTGTTATCATTATGTTTTCATGTTGATTCGTTTAAAGTCTGCTTGAGCATGTGAAAATCACCTTAACTTTAAAAAGGGACTAACATTTACTTAAGGAATCAATAGTCCAAATTTTTCCCCAACACACTTAGGAAACTCGGCATCGGAAAAAATTTAAAGATGACGAAAATCGCTTGAGAAGACCAAAATAGTCGAGCGTCGAATTTCACCGTCATCGACAGAAAGAGGTTCTTCGTCTCCGCGAATAAGATTTACTAAAGATATCATCGATGAACGATCCATTTGGAATCGGCATGAGATTAAAAGAATAAGCCTCGCGCGAGGTAAAGGTAACATCACCGATCGCTGACATTCGTAATATTTTCGGCATTGGGAGTTTACGAAGATAATAACCCACGAAGAAAATTATACGTTAATTTTACTTTTGAACGCCGATCCTCGATGCCATCCCGACATTGGTAGTCACAATATCTATCTCTTTTGGCACGTTCAACATGAATGAAGCCAAAGTGCAATCCTTACCCGCAAGCCGAGTTCTATATTTTATTTTAACAACCTCGAGTCAGTACCACCACGTCAGCATCAATCAACATCAGAAGTTTCTAAAGGAAAATATAAATGAACTTACCAAGCAACTCAGAACAACGAACATTATAAAATCACATGATTTACAAGAAGCTTAGATAAAAATAAAACGCGGTAGATTTACATACAAAGAGGGGACACGATACTTTCAACTGCAAAACATTTTCAAAATCTCATATATTAAGGCTCCTGCCAAGCTCAAGTTACATACAAATAAACACCACCGACGCCTTGATAAAGTGAAATAACTCAAAACAAATAGAGAAAACTATATAACGTCACTTCGGAGAGTGAAAAACAAGAGTCCGCCCATCATGTATCTCCTGCACATGGACCTTCTCCCGGACTACTCCTCGTGCCTTGTAGTGTTCTCATTTTTCTTTCCCCGTCATCCTCTGCGCTTCGTGCAGCTGCACAATCATATCTTGTGCTTCTCGAAGCTGTCTCTTGAGCCAATTTGTGCTTCCTTCGCGACCCTACGTACCAATACCTCCTGGTTCTTCGCCACCAATTGACTCCGCAATTCTCTATTTTCTTTATAAAGTTCGGCTATGGCGAGTTGGGCCTGCTCTAGCTGCTGGATGGGAGTCCCAATGGAAGAAACCGATGTCTTTTACCTTCCCTTTCGTCTCTCGCTTCCTCGACTGGTAGTCCCAATAGGCTCTGGCCAAGTAGTGTGCATTTTAAACTCCTCAGTGGCTAGGTGTGCACTCAGCTCAGTTGGGGGGTGGATTTCTCCTCCTATTTCCTTATTTTTTCTAGGCCTTCCCCTCCTCCACGATATCTTCTTTTGAGATGAAACGACCTCCAACATATGTCCTTCAGATGTATTTTTCTCTACTCCCACCTTTGCTTGAGACGCTGACACCGTTTCCAAGAAAAAAGTAGGTACCTCCTATTGAAGCTTCAGGGACACTCGATACCAATAAGAAAGAGTTCTAGGCACATTGGGGCTTAGACCTGGCGCTCCAGCTACCTCGAAAACCCCATCCCTTCTTTAAAGGGGATCCCATAATGCGACGACGTATTAGCTTAGACATCCACGGATGAATAAAAGACCACAACACAGAGTTTTGCTAGAATTGATCTCACAAGACCAACGCTACCGATGAATGAACTCGGTTGATGCGTAAAATCCCCACAAAGCCTCTAGAATTTATAGTAGAATGAGGAATCAAAACAAAATGTGCCAAAAAAAAACACTCATTCCTCGCGACAGGATGTCTTGAATATTTAACGCGTCACAACTACTCGACGGATGCAATCCAGAACACATGAAACATCGTCGATTGAAGTTGCAGGGAATACATGGTACGATCAATCCAATCTCTTTAATCTCCACAGCTTCCATTATTAGCGAATGATAGTTAACACACTTATTGATATGTCTTCCGGAGGAACAACTTGCCTCGACCTGGGGAATTTAATGACTTACTTATTATGGTATCCGACCTTTCAAGAATGTACGCGCACTTTCGACACATGTTCATCTCTGGCATCCTTTCCCAACCCCAAGGGTCAATCGGCCACTGTGACAGTTTCAACGCTCGTATCTGCCATACTTGACTTGCCACGCTATGGCGCGCGGATGTAACTCATTCAAACTGAAGAGGAGAGGCGACATGGACAAGGACATCACAGTTCATTCAAAAGGACAACTGGGATCATGTAAGTATTAAACGATCGAGACTAACGAGCTCTACAGGTACGCATCGGTTTATTTTGTTTATGTCTGCATCTTAGTATGCGTTGCCTGATAAGTAATTTCTAAACTACCTCAACCCCGATTGCAGGAAAGATCCTCCCAACTACTAAACAAAGTTTGCTCCATGACCTCACCGAGGAACTTGAAAGAAACGTTGAAGAAAAATCAACAAAGTAATGGAGGATATCATACTCCTCGAGTTCGGCACCCCCGACAACTTCGTCGACCTAAGCGACGTAGTTGAGTCGCATGCCAAATAAGATTTGCTATGGACCAAAGAGCTCGCAAAGATGGCCGACGCAAGGCCAGGGCAAGTGCGGCAATTCGCAGAGCATCCAATCAGAACTCGAACCATGATACAACAGTTGAATTCTAGTCTAGTGAAGTACCGGACGCATGCGATGGACATCAGAGGAATATATGCGGCTCCGATGGAACAACACAAATTTCCATGGGCCCAAACTTGTGAAGATCTATTTGTTAGTTGGTCTGAGCATGAGCGAAATCATCCTTTTCAAGAGATATCTCGGGCTGACTGTTAAAGAAACTGTTAGTATAGGATGCCACATGGCGAATTTTTTTTTTCTTAAACTGCACGTAGCCGTTAATTTCAGTTAAAATTTATATTATAAATAAATACATCGACCAATTAGCAAGGGGTCAATGGTTGTTGCAAGAACTCTTTCTTTTTGGTTGTTAAGAATTATTTTTAAGCTGCTATGAATTGAGAAGTCCTTCTGGACCAAAGACAAAGTTATTTTCATCAAATGCATGTTTGAATGGACACAGAGAAGAACTATTTCCTATCTCGTTTCGTGAATAGATGTAACAAGTAAGAGATGTCTAATTTATTTTCAAGTTATCTGGTGCAATGCTTTGCTGTTCTTTTCTTTAATGATGAAGATGATGAATCGTTGTGTGATTATGTGATAAATGATTATGGCAGATGAATTACTTTTCTTACCATTATCTTATCACATATGTGTTTTCTTTCTGGTAATTAGTAATCTCAGATAGTAATTGGATGCTCACATGGTTAACGTATTAGTACTAGGCCTATGATATAGAATTTCCTTCACAAGGAAACATTAAAGCCCATCGATTAATTCGTCAGATCGCAAGATCTAGAGAACCATTTCATCCCAAACGTTGCAGAGTCTAATTGGGCCTTAGTGGCGGGTTTGGTTCCTACTATTGAACTAGGGATTTGAGACCCATCAATAGAACCCTAGCTCACCGAGACTGAAGAACCCGGAGACCAAGAAAATAATGCAGAAGCCCCAGATTTATCATATCAAATTGTCCCATCAATGCTTGTTGAATACTCTAAATCATAGATGAATAACTACCTGTGAGAATTAAATCATCCACATACATAACCAAAATCAAGAGATCAATACCCTGCTTCTAAGTGTAAACTGTAAGATCATAATGACAACAATCAAAACCAAAAGAAATCATAAAACTATCCATCTTCTCATACCAAGATCGAGGAGCTTGTTTGAGACCATAAAGAGAACGTCGTAGCCTACAAACAATAGAAGAATCATGCACAAAACTAGGGGACTACTCCATGTAGATTTCCTCATCTAAGTCACGATGTAGAAAAGTGCTCTTTACATCCATCTGGTATACTGACCATCCTTGAGAAGCAGCAAGTGAAAGCACAAGGTGTATAGAATTCATCTTGGCAACATGGGAAAAGGTCTCAGAGTAATCAATCCCTTCAACTTGTCAAAATCCATTGGCCACAAGATGTGCCTTATGCTTGTCAACAGAGCCATCTGCTACATATTTGGTTCCATATATCCATTTACAGTGAACTAGCTTTCGTCCCTTTGGAAGAGAGACGAGATCCCATGTGTGATTCAAGAAGGCATCATCCCACTCAGGCATGCCAACAACGTCAAAAAATTATTGTGGATCATTTGAGATAGTATGACTCAAGAAGGAGACACTTATTGTTTGTGATTGAATAGGGGAAGAGGCTGAGGCTGAATAGCTGAAATCAATTGGCTCATAGCCATACCTGTTAGGCCTCTTTCTCTCATGAAAGCTCGTCCGGAGATGTAGTTCTTGATCAAGTTGATCATGTTATTGATCAATTTGTTCATGTTCAGGATAAATTTGTTCATGTTCGGGATGCTCATGCTCCATTTCTGCAGGTGGTAGATTTTCTACTGGTTGATGTTGAAATTCAAAAGGTTCATTGTCATCTTCTAAAGAAAATTTGTCAATATGTTCAACACAATTATCTACATGACAATCTGAAGATGGAGAAGGATTTTATGTGGGGTTGAATCCTTCATCAAAATGGACAACTCGTCAAAAGAAGACTTCTTTAGTAATAGGTTCAAATAACCTATATGCTTTTATGTCTTCACAATAACCAACGAATATCAATGGTTGGTTTTTCTTCTCCATAGCTTTGCGTTTTTCAACTGGTATTAAGGCCCATGATGGACTTCCAAATACTCTAAAAGAAGAGACATCAGGCTTAACATGGCTCCAAGCTTCCTCTGGAGTCTGATGTAGTACTTCCCAATGAGGCATCCTATTTTGAATGTAGTTTGCATAGTTTACTGCTTCAGCCAAAAAGGAAGGTGCCATGTTCTTAGACTGAATCATATAGTTTGCCATTTATTTTAGTGTTTTTTTCTTTCTTTCAACAACACCATTTTGTTGAGGGTTGTAGGGAACAATGCGCTAATGTTGAATGCCATGTTCTCTACAAAAATCTATGAATCATTGATTTACATACTCCCCCCCATTATTTGTGCATAGTTTCTTGATAGA
The DNA here is from genome assembly GCA_009831015.1 of Picea engelmannii. Classification (NCBI taxonomy): domain Eukaryota; kingdom Viridiplantae; phylum Streptophyta; class Pinopsida; order Pinales; family Pinaceae; genus Picea; species Picea engelmannii. The sequence goes on along the minus strand of ML824232.1, from coordinate 12,139 downwards.
AAGAGATGACTGCTTCTCAACAAAAGCCTTGAAGTTCTTAAAAGTAGCAAGGACCTCACTCTTGTACTTAAGAAAGTACACCCAAGAGTGACATGAGAAGTCATCAATGAAGGTGAGTGCATACTTAGCCCCTGAAAATGAGCGAGTTGGAAATGACATGAGATCGCTATGTACCAACTCAAGAGGTGTTGTTGCACGCCACGCTTTTCCTTTAGGAAAAGGATCTTGATGTTGTTTTCCAAGGACACAACCTGGACAAACTCCATCAGTACAAGAAACTTTAGGAAGACGAAGCACCAATTTTTGGGTGTTCAACTGCTGCAAATATCTATAGTTGAGATGTCCAAATCTTTCATGCCAAAGCTTACTCGAAGCATCAACATGTGCAATGAAAGAGGAACCTAAGGAAGACTCAAAAGAAGCAAACTTATACAGTCGAGAACTATGATCTACTTTTCCAGATGCAACAAAATGTTTGGATTTTTTAGTTCTCGAATGATTACATCATTAGGAGAAAACTCTACTATTTTCCCATTACCAGAATGAAAAATCTGATGTATAGAGAGAAGATTTGCAGAGATTTCAAAAATAAGAAGAACATCATTAATACACCCTTTATCTAACTGCACTCTACCGGAGCCAAGAACATCTAGTTGTGTAGAGTCTCCATCCGCAATCTGTGAAATGCTACATTCAGATGTAGAAGCCAACAACTTATGAGAATGAGTCATGTGGTGTGAAGCACCATAATCAAGTATCCATCTATCTGAAGATGCATACAAAGATTGAGATGATAAAGCATGTCCTTTACTAGTAGAAGAAGGTGTTGGTACTGAAATCTTATGTTTCTTCATGGCTTCATTCAAAGATTCAAGTTTCAACCAGCACTTAGATTCTACATGCCCAAGTCCGCCACAAAAACTACAGGTGTCATTTGAATTTTTCTTCTTTGTCTTGGAAGAAGACTCCCCAGACTTGGAAGATGGAGAAAAAGGTTTTGTTTTCTGTTGAGGCTTGGAGGTAAACTCACTAGCTGGAGCATAATCTTTCTTCTGCTTATACCCAGTCTTGTGCTTAGTTTTGGAGGCATGAGCCACAAGAGCCTTGTTATTAGAGCCAGAAAGAGCATCTAATTGAGTAAGCTTAGATTGTTCTCTAGTAAGACGCTCACATAAAATCTCAAAGGAAGGCATTTTAAACTCACTTCCCAGTGCATCCATAGTAGAATAAAATGTAGAAGAAAATACATGATAAGGACCTTTTAGCTTGGATAAAATCAAGAAGATGCACTCTTCATCTGATTTAGTTTTTCCGCACCCTTTTAGCTGAGCCACTAGTAACCTGAATTTGGTAAGATAGTCTTCAACGAATGCATGCTCATCCGATACCAGTGATGACAACTCCGCTTGCAATTGTAGGGCTCAAAATTCATTGATTTTTCCAAATAAGGAATCCAACTTGTCCCAACTTGCTTTCGGAGTTTTACAATCAACTATGTGGAACAACAAGCTATCTGACACATGCAAACTGATGAGGCCCATGACTTCATCAAGTTTATTTTTATAGGTGAACCTCTCGATTTCCTTGGTGAACACAGGTTGAGCCTCGACCAACATCTGCCAGAGCCCTTTTGATTGAAACAACTGTTTCATTTTAAGTTTCCATGTGTGATAGTTATGGGGAGTTAGGAGTTCAACAATCCTTAACTCTGCCATTTACAATAAAGAGTACAATAAAACACCAGATATCTAGGTGTATTATCTCAAAAGGGAATGAAAACCTAGGCTCCAAACAAAGAGGTCTAAAAATATTTACAATATACAGATTAATAATATTTGGATAGGGGAAATTTTAAATGTTTCCAGGTTTAGAAAAAATATCCACGCACAAAGAAGACTATCTCTTTAGCTGATAAACAAGGAAAAATACCGCTATCTTTCCTGTAGTGAAAGGATTGACACTAGATTTTTAAATGCTAAAAAAATGATTGCAAAGAAAATCGGATTAGAATAAACCCATGACTTTAAAGCCCGCCTGCTGGATGAGCTGGACAAGATTAGCACTTTGTTGCTCCTTCAATTTTCTCTCGAAATTTGTGGATAGCACCCACTAGAGAGACCAGATGAATTTGATCTTTGCAGGACAAGCTGGGCATGCTAGCGTGTTGGACAATGACACCATCACACTCCACAATAAGATTTCCCACGCACCCTATGACAACTCAGGGAAGGGCATGGCGATTTGGGTGGAAATTAAGAAAGCACTCTCTAGTATCTCTCTCACTACCAATGCTTGCAAATTTACCATGTGATCCTTCTATAGAACCTAGTTTCTCCAAGCAACCGTGGGGAATGAAGATAATAAAAGGACTGCAATAGAATTCTATTTCTTGCCAGAATATTTATTGAAGGGATAATAAATCGTTTTACATCCCGTCCAAATATACTAGACGACTATAGAAAGAGCTCACACAAAGAGGGAGAGCTTACTGTGGATAAACGACTGGGTGCGTTGCTGGGCGATTTGCTTCTCAAGATGGGCGACTTTGCTGCTCCTGAGATTGTTGATTTTGTTGTTGCTAAGATTGTCGTCCAACGGAGCAAGGATTTTTAGAAGGGGCCTACACGGGTGAGCTAGGCGAGTAGCTGGACCAGCTGGGTGAGCTACGCGTGTGGCAGGACTGTCTGGGTGAGTTGTTGGTCGACCTGAGCGAGCAGGGAACTTTGCCGATAGATTTTCACCAAGGGCGCGTCCTGGGCGCATTTCTAGATGAGTTGGGTGAGTGATGGACCGTTTGTGGAGGGTTCTGCCTTTGGCTGCAGACCTACCAACAATCAGGTTTCATCAATAAACAAAAACCAACGCCCATCAGCAATAAGTAAAGTGAAAAAAAACTCAGACTTTAGCTCCGCGGAGCATCCACACTATAAGACCACCGATGGCTTACTGCAACTCTTAGAAAAAATGAGAAGGGGTTTGCAATTTAGCTCTGATACCATGTGGATATTGAGAAAAGACAATATCATAGGCAGAAGGAAACAATTGCAAAATCCAACAGATGAAGTAATGAGACAAGTAGATGGATGGGAAATTTACCCACTCTAGTAGATGGATAACTCTTGTGATTGAGGGGGGGATTGTTAGCCTATGGATTACCTTTACCAATCACTAAGTCTAAATTGTCACCTATATTTGTATTATTCATTTAGGATATTAGTAATATATCCTCAAGTGATGACTAATGATTTAGTTAAGATTGCCTAGCCTGGTCATCATGCATGATTTTAGGATCTAGAGAAAATCTCTCTATGAGGTGGCATCACCCATTGTACTATAAATATGTAACATTGGAGTGAATATAATCAGTGTTGGCTAATATGTATTTTCCACCATGTTGTTATTCTTGTTTATGTTTTATCAATATGTACCTGTACAGATTCTTGAAATCTGATTTTCCAGTTGGTATCAAAGCAACAAAACTTGAATCATTTGTATCCCTCATTGAACCATGGCCAATTCAGATTCTGAATCATCTGGGAATAAATCTACTCCCATTATTATCCAATCTGAAGGTTCATCGTTCAAAGCAGGGATTGTACTCGATGAAACAAATTATGATATGTGGTCTCAAATCATGGAGATGCATATTGCTGAGAAGGAGAAACTCTCCTTTATTCGTGGCACTTCACAGCCACCTTTCGAGAAGAATGATTTTTCTCTCTTGTATTAATTCAATGAATCTGTACAGGTACATATATAATGGATCAACCCTATATTTATAGGAAAGGAAATAACCAGAGTCAGAAATATTTACAGGAAAGGAAATAATCAGAATTGGAAAGAATCAGTCCAATATCAGAAATAATCAATCCAGTTTCGGAAAGATTCAATCGGAAAGAATCTTTCCAATATTTCAACAGATTGATGATCAACAATTGCACATCTTAGTTGTTAGCACAAAGTCTTGTTTGATTTTAGTTTTAGGTAATATTTTGGTTGATTTTAGTTTTAGGTAAGTTTATAATTAAATTACATAGAGTCTCAGTTTGATTTTAGTTCTAGGTAAGAGTTTTTTTATCTTAGTTTTAATAATTGTTGAGTTAGTTAATGTGGAGTTTAGTTTTTACTTAATGTTTATTTAGTCCTCATCTAATTGTTAATTTAAATTTTCTGACTATATTTTGATGCTTCAATCTTATTCAAAATCATTAATTTATATTAATTAATTTAAATTTCATGAGTATATTGTGATGCTTCAATCTTATTCAAAACCATTAATTTATATTAAAAGAGTTTCACTAACTTTGAGATGGAGATTCTTATAGTTGAAAAAGTTTTATGAACTTTGATATATGTTCTATCTCTTTGACATGGTGCAATTTTTAATGAGAATTTTACAGTTTTCAACAAAGTAAATAGATAATGAACCAGGTTTGACAGAGTGTAATTAAGTCATATTAACCCAAGCAGTGGTATTAATAATGAGCCTGTATAAAACGTATTAAGCAGTGAAAACGTGAGAACGTCGATGCACCGTCAGCGTTTCACTGCAATCATTATTAGGCCTCTCACCAGAGTGAGGCGTGGCCATTACCATTCGCCTCCGTTGGAGAGTTTTATGAAAAAATTTGAAGCAGTCATATTAATCAATGTCTATCATGATGAATGCAACCCTTGAGTAGTTGATGGATAACGGTATTCCATTTCCAATAGTGACAATCATAGAATTCAAGGCCTCGTAACAGAGACAAACAAGTATGAACATGAAAGCATGAACAAAGCCGTAGTTAATGTTGTAGTTGGAAAGTATTGACAAGAAATTTCAACCAATAGCTTGTTCGGAAAACTAACCCCTCTATGGCTCAAGGTCGTCTCCCACATCTTCAAATTGTACAAAGAATTTTTTGGCTTCCTCAGTATTGTGCATGCACGGTGTGTGGAATTTTAGGCTACGAAGAAATCTTTCATTTAGGGAAGTAAAAAAAACAAAATATATGGGTCGTGGCTACTAGGCCTACTAAGGTACCCAATATAGACTCTCATAAGTGGAGAAAAGGAGAAAACTCGTAGGAAAAAACTCCTCCCCTAAAGAGAGGAAACAACATAAAAATGAAGGTAGGAGGTCTTAAGATAACACCCCAGAGACAACTTCTTTGACCCCAAGCATCAATCGTAGCTGTAGAAAGCGAGGTGATGCCAATGGTTTAGTGAAGATGTCAACAACTTGTGCTTCAATAGGAAAATACTCCAGGTTGAGAACACCATCCTGGATGAGTTGGCGAATGAAGTGCATGTGGATCTCAATGTGTTTGGTCTGTTGATGTTCCATTGGGTTGCAAGAAATGTGTATGACACTCTGATTATCACACCAAAGAGTGGTGGGATGATCCTGCTGAATGCCAAACTCTGTAAGGAGCTGTCGAAGCCAAAGAACCTCCTGACTTGCAAGAACTGCAACACGATACTCAGCTTCCACAAAGGATAAAGTAATTGCAGATTTTTTTTTACAAGACCATGTAATAGGTGCAGAGCCAAGACAATAGACAAATCCATATGTGGACGTTCAATGATCCAGATTATTTTCGGCACGAAATGAGATCGGAGATATAATAGAGAAATGCATAGAGATATCACAGATATTCAATAATATAACAGAAATGTATCAAAGATGAAACCATAAACACATATATACAGTAATACATGATTTCTATTAATCAAAGAAATGTATAGAGATTGTAAAAATACAGAGTGAAAGACTCGCTAGAATGGTGGCAGCTTATCTCTGAGAAGAGATGTGACGGCTATTCGCATTCGCAAGAAGATGATTACAATGAGGATCTAAAGGCCTTTTTTACAATAAAAAGGAATGTCAAAAACCCTGGACATCCAAAAACCTAACCCTAGGAGATGAAGCACCAAAATTCGTGTGGGCCCCGTTTGGGTAAGTTAGTACATCAACTTCCCGGGGTCGTAACTTTTGCATACAATATCTGTTTTAGGTGTATGATAGCTCGTTGGAAAGGTATCGTCGAGGAGATTCATTTTTGGGGCTCAATCACGCATTCAACTATCATTGAGAACCTCTATCTAAAAAAATCTTCATTTGGGCCCTCAAAATGGCCCCGGAAGTTAAAAACTGCTAAAAATAGTAAATTGTCAAATTTGTTAGAAAACTGTTTTGAGCCAGTCGGAAAAGGTGGATGGCCACCAAAATCCACCTGGATCAATCCTCCCTCATTAGGAATCAATGGTCTCCATTGCGTTGAGTTCCCAGGGGAGAGGGAAAAGCGTTTACTGAATCTGTATCTTGGTGAGCTGCTTGCCTTGCTCGAGACGCCGTGCTGCTCAGTTTGTGGAAGTCTGTCGCGAACCTGTTGAGGCTGAGGTTGTTCAACAAGTCGGGATACATGAGAGGACGGTGTGCATAAGGACTCTTTGCACTTTGTTGCAACCTTTTCGATCTGCTTCTGTTGGATAAAAGGTGCTTGGGGCAAGGCTGTAGTGGTTGCAGTGTCCTTTTGTTCTCCTTTTGAATAGATTGTGAAGAAGCTGAATTTTGCAGTATGAGATACTACATTGCGACACTTTTTAGGTGGAACAATAGTCGGCACTACCTCTGGTATTTTGTAGATATGACCCCCCAAAGTAACAATGACACTACGGGGTCGAGACTCATAAACAACATGGTGTCTCCACATATATGGTTGGCCCAAGAGCACATCACAGACATCCAATGGGGCAACATCACATAATGCCTCATCCTTGAAGGGTTAAATGCCGTATGATAATCGACACTGTTGGCTGACAACGAGATCTCGTCCTTTGTGAAGCCAGCCAATGTTGTATGACTGTGGATGTGGTGTTGTCGACAATCCCAACTGTCTGATGACCTTTGCTGAGATGAGGTTTTTCTGGCTTCCGCTATCAACAATAAAATGCAGTGGGGTCCCCTTCACCCATATCTATGAATTAAAAATGTGCTCCCACTCTTCAGGATCCGTTGGTTCTTCTGGTTGAATTGTTGCGGTCGCGACAATAGTAGTGGGGTCTGCGTCAATGATCTGTCCTTTACCAGTATTTTCAGAATCAGATTCTGAATCAGGGTTCGGCTCCTTGTCTTTGATCTCGTCCACCAATGACTATTTTGAGCGACATTCATTGGTGTTGTGCCAGGGTATTTTTTGGAAATCACACCATTTTCTAGTGTCCTTCTTTGTCTTCCCGTGACCCTTCTTTTCCTGTGTCTTGGACTGGTTTTCGGGAGACTGTTTGTTAGGGTCGTCTTTGTCATACTTTGGTTGTTGCGGATTTGCAGACACGAACTCCCATTTGTTCTGGTGCTTAAATTTCTGCTCAGTTTTAACAACATATCGATAAGTAGCACCGAGTGATGAGATGTCCAAAAAATCCATTTTAGTCTGGATGTATATGTGTAGAGCCCCACGGTATTTCAGAACCAAATGTCTCTTAGAGTCTTTGATACCTAGCTTGGTGCACAAGGTATGGAAGGTATTGATGAACTTTGGAACTGCTTGGCCCCTCTCTTGCCGCAGTGTGGTCCATCTCATGTATTCGTCCTCATAGTTTCCAATAGGGTAATATTGTTCCTTTACCGCATCCACAAAAAAATCCCAAGTGGGATCGACCCCATATATTTCAGACTCCTCTGTGGAACTCTGCTCCCAATAAGTTTCCCACCAATGTTTGACATGGGGGAGAGCTTTAAGGAGTGCGAAGGTGATCTTTTCTTTGTCGGAAAATTTGTGAACAGAGAAATAACCTTCTAGCAGATTTAACCATTTGTCTAGGGCTTCTGCATCTATCTGTCCCTCAAATACAAGAATATCAAAATTAACTTGTACCTTGAAAGATGAGGTGCCTCCAAAGTGGCTTCTTAATGAAGATGCGCCTATTTCTATTGGTAGGTGTTGAAGGACGTGGGAAAAATTCTCCATCATTTCGTCCCTCTGTCGCGTGAGAGCTTGCTCAAGCAACAGATTGATAGGATCGTCTGCTCCGTCATTTTTCTTTTCTTCCGCCATTGAGGGTTTCTTGGGTGTGAGAGAGCGATTGTCCTCAAGAGAGACAAGCTTGAGACCCAACTTGTTATACTCAGACCTTGTCGGGGACATGCAGTGAAAAAAAAACAAAAACGATCAAGAACAACCTGCTCTGATACCACTGATCCGAATTATTTTCGGCACGAAATGAGATCGGAGATATAATAAAGAAATGCACAGAGATATCGAAGATATTCAATAATATAACGGAAATGTATTAGAGATGCAACCATAAACACAGATATATAGTAATACATGATTTCTATTAATCAAACAAATGTACAGAGACTGTAAAAATACAGAGTGAAAGACTCGCTAGAATGGTGGCATCTTATCTCTGAGAAGAGATGTGACGGCTACTCACATTCGCAAGAAGATTATTACAATGAGGATCTGAAGGCCTTTTTTATAATAAATAGGAATGACAAAAACCCTAGACGTCCAAAAACCTAACCCTAGGAGATGAAGCGTCAAAAGTCATGTGGGCCCCGTTTGGGTAAGTTAGTACATCAACTTCCTGGGGTCATAACTTCTGCATATGATCTCCGTTTTAGGAGTATGATAGCTCGTTGGAAAGGTATCATCGAGCAGATTCATTTTGGGGGCTCAATCATGCCTTTGGATTTCATTGAGAATCTTGATCTCAAAAAACCTTCATTTGGGCCCTCAAAATGGCCCCAGAAGTTAAAAACTGCTAAAAATACTAAATTGCCAAATTTGCCAGAAAACTGTTTTGAGCCAGTCAGAAAAGGTGGGTGGCCAGCGATATCCACCTGGATCATTCGATCATCAACCGAACCAGCCCAATCAAAGTCAGTGAATCCCACAAGTTGAGAAGCACCAGAAGAGTACTGAATACCAAAATTGGTAGTACCCTGAATGTACCTCAGAATGCGCTTTGTTTCCTTCTAGTGACTCTCATGAGGATCTTGAGAGAACCGAGAGACAATACCTACTGCAAAATATATGTCAGGACGTGTATGAGTCAGATACAACAAACTCCCAATCAGTTTTCGATACAATGAAGGATTAACATGTGGTGAGGAGAAACTGGCAGAAAGGGTGATTCCTGACTAAAATGGAGTAGGGGCAGGTTTACAATCAACCATGCCAAATCACTGAAGTAAATCAAGTGCATAATTCTGCTGAAAAATGGAGATTCCTTCAAAAGACCGAAGAACCTAGAGACCAAGAAAATAATGCAGAAGCTCCAGATCTGTCATATCAAATTGTCCCATCAATGCTTGTTGAATACTCTGAATCATAGATGAATAAATCCCTGTGAGAATTAAATCATCCACATACAGAACCAAAATCAAGAGATCAATACCATGCTTCTAAGTGTAAACTGTAGGATCATAATGACAATGATCAAAACCAGAAGAAATCAGAAAACTATTCATCTTCTCATACCAAGCTCGAGGAGCTTGTTTGAGACCATAAAGAGAACATCGGAGCCTACAAACAATAGAAGAATCATGCACAAAACCAGGGGGTTGCTCCATGTAGATTTCCTCATCTAAGTCACCATGTAGAAAAGCACTCTTTACATCCATCTAGTAGATTGACCATCCTTGAGAAGCAGCAAGTGAAAGCACAAGGTGTATAGAATTCATCTTGGCAACATGGGCAAAGGTCTCAGATTAATCAATCCCTTCAACTTGTGAAAATCCATTGGCCACAAGATGTGCCTTATGCTTGTCAACATAACCATCTGCTACATATTTGGTTCTATATATCCATTTACAGTGAACTAGATTTCGTCCCTTTGGAAGAGAGACAAGATCCCATGTGTGATTCTTCATCAATGAAGAATACTCCTCTGTCATGGTAGCATCCCACTCAGGCATGCCAACAGCGTCAGAAACTTTTTGTGGATCATTTGAGATAGTATGACTCAAGAAGGAGACACTTATTGTTTGTGATTGAATAGGGGAAGAGGCTGAGGTTGAATAGCTGAAATCAATTGGCTCATAGCCATACCTGTCAGGCCTCTTTCTCTCATGAAAGCTCTTCCTGAGATGCAGTTCTTGATCAAGTTGATCATGTTCTTGATCAATTTGTTCATGTTCAGGATAAATTTGTTCATGTTCAGGATGCTCATGCTCCATTGCTGCAGGTGGTAGATTTTCTACTGGTTGATGTTGAACTTCAAAAGGTTCATTGTCATCTTCTAAAGAAAATTTGTCAATATGTTCAACACAATTGTCTACATGACAATCTGAAGATGGAGAAGGATTTTATGTGGGGTTGAATCCTTCATCAAAACGGACAACTCGTCAAAAGAAGACTTCTTTAGTAATATGTTAAAATAACCTATATGCTTTTATGTCCTCACAATAACCAACGAATATCAATGGTTGGTTTTTCTTCTCCATAGCTTTGCGTTTTTCAACTGGTATTAAGGCCCATGATGGACTTCCAAATACTCTAAAAGAAGAGACATCAGGCTTAACATGGCTCCAAGCTTCCTCTGGAGTCTTATGTAGTACTTCCCAATGAGGCATCCTATTTTGAATGTAGTTTGCATAGTTTACTGCTTCAGCCAAAAAGGAAGGTGCCATGTTCTTGGACTGAATCATACAGTTTTCCATTTCTTTTAGTGTTTTTTTCTTTCTTTCAGCAACACCATTTTGCTGAGGGTTGTAGGGAACAATGAGTTGATGTTGAATGCCATGTTCTCTACAAAAATATGTGAATTACTAATTGACATACTCCCCCCCATTATTTGTGCGTAGATTCTTGATAGAAAGAGATGACTGCTTCTCAACAAAAGCCTTGAAGTTCTTAAAAATAGCAAGGACCTCACTCTTGTACTTAAGAAAGTACACCCAAGAACGACGTGAGAAGTCATCAATGAAGGTGAGTGCATATTTAGCCCCTGGAAATGAGCGAGTTGGAAATGACATGAGATCACTATGTACCAACTCAAGAGGTGTTGTTGCACGCCATGCTTTTCCTTTAGGAAAAGGATCTTGATGTTGTTTTCCAAGGACACAACCTAGACAAACTCCACTAGTACAAGAAACTTTAGGAAGACCAAGCACCAATTTTTGGGTGCTCAACTGTTGCAAATATTTGTAGTTGAGATGTCCAAATCTTTCATGCCAAAGCTTACTCAAAGCATCAACATGTGCAATGAAAGAGGAACCTAAGGAAGACTCAAAAGAAGAAAACTTATACAATCGAGAACTATGATCTACTTTTCCAGATGCAACAAAATGTCTGGATTTTGTAGTTCTCGAATGATTACTTCATTAGGAGAAAACTCTACTGTTTTCCCATTACCAGAATGGAAAATCTGATATATAGAGAGAAGATTTGCAGAGATTTCAGGAACAAGAAGAACATCATTAATACACCCTTTATCTAACTGCACTGTGCCGGATCTAAGAACATCCAACTATGTAGAGTCTCCAACTACAATCTGTGAAATGCTATATTCAGATGTAGAAGCCAACAACTTATGAGAATGAGTCATGTGGTGTGAAGCACCAGAATCAAGTATCCAGCTATCTGAAGATGCATACAAAGATTGAGCTGATAAAGCATGTCCCTTACTAGTGGAAGAAGGTTTTGGTACTGAAATCTTATGTTTCTTCATGGCTTCATTCAAAGATTCAAGTTTCAACCAACACTTAGATTCTACATGCCCAAGTCCGCCACAAAAACTACAGGTGTCATTTGATTTTTTCTTCTTTGTCTTGGAAGAATACTCCCCAGACTTGGAAGATGGAGAAAAAGGTTTTTTTTTTTTTTCTGCTGAGGCTTGGAGGTAAACTCACTAGCTGGAGCAGAATATTTCTTTTGCTTATACCCAGTCTTGTGCTTAGTTTTGGAGGTATGAGCCACAAGAGCCTTATTATTAGAGCCACAAAGAGCATCTAATTGAGTAAGCTTAGATTGTTCTCTAGTAAGACGCTCACAAAAAATCTTAAAGGAAGGCATTTTAAAATCACTTCCCAATGCATCCATAGTAGAATACAATGCAGAAGAAAATACCTGATAAGGACCTTTTAGCTTGGATAAAATCAAGAAGATGCACTCTTCATCTGATTTAGTTTTTCCGCACCCTTTTA
>ML824231.1:49583-67931 GCA_009831015.1 Picea engelmannii | reverse complement strand
GCTACTGCTGACAGGACAAATCTGACGAAGAAGAAGAGAGATGGGCCCTCCAGGGCCATGCTCAAGTCAATCCTGCTCTCGGTACTCCATGTCTAGGACCATGTGGGCCTCGAGACATGATCTCCTAGTTATCCCTAGATATCAAGGATAACAGAGAACATTTGATGGAGAGAAAGTATTGGAACCCGAGAATAAAGAGTTTCTTGCAAGTTTGTACCCGGATCCTTTGTGCAAGATCCAAATTAATGTTTGAATATCCACATGGTATGATAAAGGAGGACATGCAATCCGACAATACTAATGAAAAAGAGAACCAAAGGAGTATTGGATACATTGAAGAATGGCTCGAGGCAATCGTCAGGCCAAAGCACCACTTCCTCCTTCAACACTTCTTGGCATCAAAATAATTAGATCAGTTGACCTCTCATATCCATGTAGAGTAGGGAAATGAATAAATTTCAATAAATATTGCATGTAATTATTAGCTCATCAACTTAGTCTTAAGTAATAATAAGGGGTCCTCAATTTGGGTGTAGTCATCATATTTCTTGCAGTATAGACCTCCTTTACAAGTTTTTCCTGTAGCGTATTTTGTTTTAGACATCTTTGTTCTTGCAAGAAATCAATGACAGTCAACATAAGCATCAATCCACACAAAGGAAAAACAAAAACTATCATCCTAGGAACAAGTAGTTGTCTAGATTTTCCATCGTCTTTTAATGTGTGAAGCCTCTCTTCCAAGCTCTCCATTTGCTATATAATGAAAATCCCTTCCTCTTCAAAACCAACCATTAACTCATCCAAGCTATCATCTAGCTTTTGCTATTCAGATCTCTTTCACTCAACATGCAGATTTTCAGACTCTTCTAGCATATATTTCTTCAAAGAAGGATCACCCAATAAACTTCTTCCTTCAACATTGAGATGTATGGAGATTGGTGCATCCATTCAATGTCTAAACAACAAGATAAGGGTCAGTGCAACATTCATTAATCAGATTTTACCTTCGAAGGAAGCACATGAATAATTTTTTGAAGCAGAGCAAGCAAAGAGTGCTACAACAGAGGAATTGGATTCTTTTTATGATAAAATAAGGTCGGTGATTCAAGAGCACGGGGAGGATGGTCAGGATAGTGTGCCAACTAGTTTAGCATAGGAGTGGATTAAATCAACTTGTGAATAACTAAAAACTACTTTTGATGCCCACTACTATATCAAGCAATATTCGAGGTGCACATAGTGTAGTTCTCAATTTGCAGGGAGACGAAGCAAGTTGTTTTGACATGATTGATTAGATATTTTTGAAATATACCCTGAACTTTGTACAAATGCAATATGATTGAAAGAAAAAATTATTGATGCATGCATGTATTATTCTCTATGCAAACAATCATGAAAGTCTGCACAAAATAGAAGAGAGGCAGTTTTTCGGGGTCTATTGCGCACAAATGAAGGAGAAATTTCAAAATCCACTACATGGGTTTTGTGGGGAACGAGCTAATTTGGGTTCCACTCAAAGGATTTCCTCAAATTGTGAAGGATATGAGAGATCAAATAGATTTTTCAAGTTGTTATGAAACGCATGCCAAAACAAAAAAGCTGATTTTCGAGGGGAATTATGAGAAAACTAAAACGAATATTCAAAATCCGCCACATGGATTTTGTGGGGGACGATCCCATTTTGGGTCCTCCCGAACGGTTTCCAAAAATTATGCAAGATATGGGATATACACAAGATTTTATAAACTGATATTCGCTAGAAATTTAGTTGCAAACGAGTTTGAGATCCGTGCTCTGTTTTATGGTTATTTTGTTATAGAGATTTGTGAAACTTGGATTTAAATGATATTGATTGCATAATCAGACCTTCAACACATCTTGTGAGATGCATCACGTCTTGTGAAATGCATCACCTTTGTGATGCTCTGTCTTTTTCTTGTTTGACTGTTGTGGATCATGATGCAATCTCTGCTTTCTGTGCGCACTTGCTCCCCATTGAGTACATGGATTTTGTTGAACAATCTTTGCAATATTTCTAAAAGATTTCTCATAGGCATGTATCTAGATGTCTTCATGGTGGTGCTCAGTTCGAATTGCAGAAGATTGTGCTTCTTCTCCAAAAAACTTGAAAAATCTCTCTAGTATAGGCTGGTTTCACAATCTGCAAATCTGATATTTGTCATTAACTCAGACAATTCCTAGGCATCTCATAGTTCTTCAACATACATGGTTCCAACACTACAAATGGCAGAATTTCTAATGCAAAATATTCCTGACACAATTTCCAAGCTGTTTATGAAGGAAATTGCTACCATGCTACCGACTCTACGAAATAAGATGAAGGGTTCAAAGCTGTAAACAAAAGGTATGACAATTTGTATTTATGGATGTGCATTAAATGGAGAACTCCAAGAGTCAAGATTAAATTAGCCTATTCTTTGTCTTTCACATATGCATACTTTAAAATGCCAAGAAGAAGAACTCCATAGCCTATGAGTTTATAATGATCTTTGATTTTAAGAGCCAAAGACTTTTGATGATATCTTGGCCTTATAGAAAGGTGAGTGCCAAAGCACTGTCTTGGAAATTATCCTTCCTACTTTTGAGGATCATGGAAGGTCTGAATTTTTGAAGAACAATCATTCTATTTCTAATGGCCTTTCTCGTGTAGCCAAAGCAAGCAATTCTTTGAAAGTTGATAGCTCAATTGAAGTATACTTATATTTTTTTAAGGTTCTCATTAGCAACTACAAAACAATTTTTGATGGTCTAGTGGCCAATCTTCTGTGTGAATCAAATGTTCTAGCACTTGCTCGAATATATCATATGCTACCCCTGAACAAAATCCCCCCCTCAACTTATTCAATATTTTCCATGGTTGATGCACAATTTTTCATGGGAAGCTATGTGCTTATGGACTAGGGATAGAAATAGTCCTGCATTTAATGTACAATTTTCCTCCACTTATGCCCTTCAAGAAAGAAAACTTTTGCCTATCTCAGATGTTGAAACTTTGGTTTATATGCTATAATAAATAGTCATTGGAAGTTGCTTTGCAGTGGAGAGAGTCAACAGAAAAACACAACCTTGCACACACAACAAAGAAGAAATGTGCAAGTCATCCCATTACTGCCTTTCACTATGATACTATTATGGGATTTTTGCTTGCTGCAAATGGACTGTTGGTGCTTTATGTTGCAAATAGATTGTTGATTGCATGAGGACATGTAAGATCTCGATTGTGGGGGACATAGAGATGTTAGGACTCCATCCAATATTTATAGCAGCATAAAAAAACATATTCTTTTACTTGAAAATCATTTTTTCAAATTCAAGTGATTTTCTCAAGCTATAGAAAGGATGCTACAGTCATATTTTTATTCTCAGGGGTGATCTTTGCACCACATTTACAAGCAAATGAGGAAGAATTAAAAAAAATTAAGACATGGGTTTTTTGCAGAAACTAAAAAATTATGTATCGCACAAAAGAAATTCCTAGAAAATACATTTACAAGTATTTACAAGTATGATTTTGAAATAGCTTCTTATATAATGTCCAAATTTCTTGTAGCAGTTTGATTCAAGGGCCAATTTTTGCACGTCATTTATAAATAATTGAAGTTGAACCAAGAAGTTACAAGACATGGGTTTTGTGCCCCATACAAAAAAGTGAGTAAACGTTGATGGAATTCGCTGAAAATGCATGACAAGGGATGAACTGACATGTTTTCAAACCGATTTTATGTAAATTATCAGATTTTTTTGTAAGTAGTTACAACCATCTTTCTGTAGCTGATTTGTAGTTTTGAGTGGTTGCATGCATCCCAAGACTAAATCACGACTTGGAGATGATTTCAAATCAATATGAGATGCTTATCCACCTATCATTCATGATTTTCAATGTTTTTTAATTTTTCTTCTTTCTATAGCCGATTTGTAGTTTTGAATGGTTACACACATTCCAAGACTAGAATGTAACTTGAAGATGATTTCAAATCAACACGAGATGCTCATCCACCTATCAACATTGATTTTTAGCATTTTTCAAATTTCAAGTTTTCAGGCATGAATAAAGATGAATTTTTTAGCATTTTTGTAGCAACAATTCAATAACTATCAACATATTGAAAATTCATCTTCGACATCAACATCGGTTATCTTCCTCAACAACAATACTCTTCAGCATCATCAGTATCATCAACATCATCAACAAACTTATCTAGCAACATGTCGTCATTTGCAGAGCTTACTCCATCCAACATCTTCCTTTCCATATCATGCAGCCAAGTTACAACCAAATTATTTTCCTCTCATATAAGCGCACCAGAGTCATAACAACATACATCATGCTAGCCAAAATTCAACATTTTTCTCTCAGACCAACAACAAAAGGTAAAGTTGGGTAAACAATTTCTATTTCTAGGTAGTCATCTAACTGAGAATTCATATACATAAAATTCTTGAAGATTTTCATATTTTCCATTCCTTTACTTTACATTTTATATTTCATTATCTACCCATCATCATCCATCTCCCTGTGACATCGATGACTTTGAAAAATCCAAGTGTAAAACAAATCTTTTCCACTTAGGTCCAATATCATATATATCTAGACACTACCTCCTATTTATCTTTGATTGCATGAGGACATGCAAAGATTTGAGTGTGGGGGAGATGTTCTACCTTAGAAATAACACATTTTACGATATCATTTAGCCATTTTTCATTCACTTTACCCCTTCATCATCATTCCCTTTATCACTCATATTTCCACATTTGACTATTTCTACCTTATATGAGCTTCACATGGCATACTTACACTAAAATGGTTGATTTCCCATGTTTTGATGATTACTTAGGGTAGATATTGTTATTTCCTAACTTACTTGTTCAATTCTATAGTTGTTGATAATTCTGCAGCTATTATAAATCCTACAGCTGATTGGTAGTTCTAGAAGTCAAACTTTCCACGTCATTTATGAATAGATGAAGAGGAATCTCAAAAATATAAAATATGGGTTTTGTGCAGAATAGGGTCATTAAGGTGAATCACAAGGAAAATCTGTAAAAAGTACAAAACAAAGGGCGTATGGTTGATATTTCCAAAAATGGTCTAACTAGCTTGCAATTTTGTAGCTAAGTGGTTTGACCAAGTGGCGACCCGTTGTTGGATATTTGGTTGTCATTGATGTCAACCCTGGTCAACCCTAGAAGAAGCCCCGAAGCAAGTTTGGAAGAATCTAGAAGTGATGGGTGTATTTGGAGAAGTCTCCAAGATGGTCCCCTTATGATGTAGCTTTAAGCATGGCCCTCATGGGAAGGCACTTTGAAGAAGTATACAAGAAGCCCTGAAAAGATGGCTAAGTGGTTGAGAAGCCTCAACGGTTTCTGAAGCAAGTTTGGAAGAATCTAGAAGTGATGGGTGTATTTGGAGAAATCTCCAAAGAGCTCCTCTTATGGCGTAACTTGAAGCATGGCCCTCACAGGAAGAAACTTTGAAGAAGTCTACAAGAAGCCCTAAAAATATGGCTAAGTGGTTAAGTGGTTGAGAAGCCCCGAAGATGTTCGAAGCAAGTTTGGAAGAATCTAGAAGTGATGGGTGTATTTAGATATGTCTCCAAAGAGGTCCCCTTATGGTGTATTTTTAATCATGGCCCTCACGGGATGATGCTTTGAAAAAGTATACAATAAGCCCTGAAAAGATGGCTAAGTGGTTGAGAAGCCCTGGCGGTGTGGTCATGGAGCTCGAAGTTGTTTGAAGAAAAATAGGATCAAGGACATGGAAAATGCATACAAAACCCTCACAGATAGATAATCATCATCATGTCGTTTCCATCTGTAGGTGGTACGCCATGTGGTTCCTCACGGTTAAGGAGATATTCCATATTGAAGATGGAAACCCCAAAGTATGGTTAAGAAGCCCTAAAGAATTGTAACAAGAAGTGACAAATCGAACCCAAATTAATTAAAAGAAGAAATTTTTTTGTAAACAAGAAGTTACAAGTCAGCCCCATTGCAATTAATATTAAAATAAATATTAAGGATATTTTTGGTAAAGTCGGCCACAATGGAATAATCATTAAAAATTAAATTGAATTGAATTTGGGTCAAGTCGACCCTAAAAAGAGGGTGCTAGATCTAGTATAAATAAGGCACCTAGGAGTTCATTTGTCACATCAAATCAAGTGACTTTTATATGAGGTAACCAAGGAGATCCAAGGTGAATTTCAGAGGGAATATGAAGTGAAGAAGGGAGAAATTCCAAGGAAGGATGAAGTCTTGTGATGATGTGTTCTAAGGTATGTTATTTAAAGGTCATCTTACCATTTTCACTATAACTTTTTTCTAGAACGATTCAGATAGAGAAACTTGGAAGCTATTGAGAATACATATCAAGGAACCCATGGTAACAATTTCAACTTCTGGTTCATTGTATTTTTGGAGATACACTCTGTGGAAGATGGGGTTTTTGACTAGTCCTGAAACTAGTCTCAAACATGTGTTCTGAGAGAAATAGTCATAACTTCTTCATAGAGGATCCAAATTATGTGAGACCAATTACATTGGAAAGATTACAATCTAAAATATGTTGTGTGCAAGTTTCAAAACCAGATATCAAATATTTAGTGCGTGGCATTCTCTACAAGTTCTCTCTCCAAAATATGCTAGAGTTCAACAAGGTCTATCATTTTCGCTATAACTCCTTTTTAGGGACGATTAAAGGAGTGAAACTTGGATGAATTTCAGAGACGATATTGAATAATATTGGGTACAAGTTTTAGACTGTCATTCATTACAAGTACATATTTATGCTTGTTGAAAGGTAGGGTTTGTGACTAATCCAAAAACTAGTCTCGCGAGACTGAAGTGAAGTTAAATGAAGATGCTAACCTTTTGTTGAAGAAGTTGAGGAAGGTATGCAGGTCTGTGTTCACATACACCATGTTTCTACATGAATAAAGGTATGCTTTATATGTGTTATATTTTAATGGTTATGTCATATGCTTAAGGAATATCTTGGATGATCTGGCACATGTTTAAGGCATGCTTTTGGCATATGGTTTTAGGATCATCTTGGATATTGGGCACATAGTTCGAGATGCAATTCGATATATGTTTACATGTTTGAGGAAAATATTGATACATGGTTGATTGATGTTATGGTATATATCTTAGTACATGGTTGATGGATGTTATGGCACATGTTTGAGGCATATCTTGGCACATGGTTTATGGATATGGCACATGTTTGTTACATGGATGATATGGCACACATGTCTTAGCATACAATTTGATGCACATCTTCGTGATGGTATCGGTGTATGATTTATGAGAGTGAATTTGGTATTATTGATGATGTTGTTGATGATGAGGTATCAATATTAGTGACAAGTTGGATGATGATAGTGACATGTTTATTATCATGGATAGTGATTATCAGTGACATGTTGATTTTCAATGACAATATCGGTGACATGTTGAGTCTACACTTATATTTTAGGGAGGAAGGAAAGGGAAAGGAAAGGGATTTGTAGCCTCCTTCCGGTTGGAGATGGATAATTAAGGGAGTTGGAGCTTCCTTCAGGTTGGATCCTATGAATTAGGGGGTTGGAGCCTCCTTCCAGTTGGTGCTGAAGAACACAAGGAGTTGGATCTTCCTTCAGGTTGGAGCCTGTAAACTAGGGGGTTGGAGCCCCCTTCCAGTTATAGTTGGAGAATATAGGGAGTTGTATATTCCTTAAGGTTGGAGCCTATAACTAGGGGGTTGGAACCTCCTTCTAGTTGGTGCTAGATAATTTGGAAGTTGGTGCTTTCTATGAATGCAATATTTTGATATATAAGAAAGAATTTTGCGGTTTTCTCCCATTTGGGTTTCCATGTAAAATTCTAGTGTAGTGTGTATTTTTTATTATATGTTATGCATTGATGAATGGAATTTCTAATGATATATTAAATGCACTCATAAGTTATAAATTGATTGATAAGTTGAAGATTACATGTTTTGATTAAAAGTGGTAAAAAATGTTCAATATTGATTCACCCCCCCTCTTAGTATTGGTGAATATTCCAACACCCATATCCACGAATTTGGGCACATATATCTTATGGGATTTGATGTTACCATCTTATTCAAACTATCTTAGATCAAATCCAATATTTGGTGGTGAAATATCCACTTGTTTAGGATCTGATTTCATCTTGTTGTAACTCCTTTTCCTTTTGTGAAGGATAAGCTATATGTATTAATATGAGAGGATATCATTCATCTTGAAGGGTAGATAGAAGGATTTAGAGATTTGAAGGAGTTAGAGAATAAATTTCCATATTGAAGAGAAGGATCATTGTAATCATTTTGATGCTGGAATAAAGAGCTTGTTGTTGAACATCAAGAGTTCTCTACTATAGTCCTTCTGGGAAGTATATTCCAAGAGAGGCAGTGATTCCTATCTCTAGTATATGCTTCCCAAATGTTTCATTTTTGTTGTGTGATGTTATTTCATTAGTTTTTCATTTCAATTATTGTTGATTCCTTTATACTATTTCATTACTACAAGTGTGGTTTCCCTACAGAGTTAGGCATTGAAGGATGAGTATCTTTAGTGATCACAAAACCAATTGATTCTCTTGCTTGTCAACCAAAGGAATGTGATTAATTGTTGAAGCATAATTCCATTGACCTCAATTGAATTGTGTATCCTTTCATTCAACTTTCTTATCCTAGAGTTAGTTTCTTACTCCTGCATGTATTTTGTTGGCATCTCACAAGTCTACGAACACCAGATTTATGAATTTAATGTAACATAGTTCAATCAATAGAACTGGTTGATACTATCCAATGGGTTTCACCCCTTTTAATTATTTCTAAGAAAAATAGGAAATGGTGGATTTGTGTATGTTACTGAGAATTGAAAAAATCTACTTCAAAAGACCATTTTGCTCTACCATTTTATTGATCAAGTCTTTGATATATTAGTTTGGAAGAAGTAATTTTTTTTTCTTGATGGGTTCAATATATATATATATATATATATATATATATATATATATATATATAGATTCAACTTTCCTTCGAGGAATAACATAAAACACATTTACGTTCCCATGGGGAACCTTTTCCTACCAAGTATTACCCTTTGGTCTTTGTAATGCACCTACTACATTTTAGCATGTTGTTCTTGGTATATTTTCATATTTGATTAATGGTTGTGTATAATTATACATGGATGATTTTATAGTATATGGTAACACATTTGATGAAGCTTCAGTTAATCTGGAGAAAATTCACAATAAATGTAAAGAAAAAAAATCTTTCAGTCATGAGAAATTCCACATGTTACTAACTAAGGGGATAGTTCTTGAACACCATATTTCTCCCACTGGTATCAAGAGGATCTGAAAAAAATTGAGGTAATATCTAATATTCCTATTCCAAAAACACCAAAACATGTTCAAATATTTTTAGGGAATTCTAGTTACTACTGTCTCTTTAATGAAAATTATACCAAAATTGCATCTCCTATGTTTTCATTACTTTCTAGAGATGTAGAATTTTCTTGGACTAACTAGTGTCAATATGCTTTTGAATCCTTGAAAGAAAATTTGTATGTAGCACCATTCTTAAGGGGAATAGATTGGTCCTAGCCATTTCATATCTCTATAGATGCTTCACACACATCCTTTTGGGTAATCCGTCGATAGAAAGAAGAACAAAATCCCTATGTAATTTACTTCATCAACAAAAATATTGCCCCTGTAGAATTCAATTACATAGTGACTGAAAAGGAATTTCTTGTGATAGTGTATGCCATTAATAAGTTCCAACATTATATTACTAGATATCATATATTTGTACACACTAATCAATATTCCATTCATTATTTAATGAATAAAAAAATTACCAATGGTAGAGTGACAAGGTGGTTATTACTATTGTAGGAGTTTGACATCAACATCATTGATATGTTTGGAAGGGAGAACATCATTGTTGACTTTCTTTCCAAACTTACTAGTGATGGGGATGCCATTCCTATCAAATATGTTTTTCCCAATGAATATCACTCCCTTCTGCAACAACTATTTCAATTTCTTCTTCACTTCATATTCTTCTGAAACAAACTATTTATACAACCCAATATTTAGTAATGGGGAGTCAAGAAGAAACTCTATCTTGCACTCTACTTCCCTCTTAGGTGGTATCCCTTTAGGATTTTCAAACACTCCTTTGAATTCCTATAGGAACTCCTCCAAATATTGTTTTTCCTCTTTAGTACATCCCTCCAAGGATGTATTTACCCTTGACAATTCATCACTTGTTTGATTCTCTCTTAAGAAAAGAAACACATATTTCTTACTGCAACTATTCAAAATTTTGGCTTGGTTGGAACTTACTAGTGAGATCTTCGATTAACCTTTGTGTGTGTTGATGATGTAGGACTTCCCATCCTTGATCAAGTGGTACTATTTTTCTCTCCACATGAAGATCACATCCCTAATATACATGTAGGGGCTTCCAAACACTACACCACATATGTCAATGGTACTACATCCAAATCCACTTCATCAATAAACTCTACACTTACAACAAATTTGATATTACAATATTACATGACCTTTGTTTTTTCATCCTTGTTCACCCATCCCAATGGGTATGGGCTTGGATGATCATGAACCTACAACCCTATCTTGCTAACTATATTGGTTGCTATGAGATTGGCCTGTGAACCAAAATTGTATAAAGTGTCTACTTATAAATGTTTTGGACCAAGACAAATGTCGTTTGATGCCTCAAAATGGCCCCAGAATATTTCAGATGGTTTTCGACTCCAATTTTCCAAACGGGGACCTACCTTTAAAATGACCTTGCTAGTTGATTCCTCTAATTTTTTCCACTGAGAAAGTACATATATAGATGAAAAATTGTATGATGATCCAATCTAGATCATACCTCTCCATTTAGTGAGGATTTTGGTCCCTAAAATCTTTACTGAATGAGATGAGGAATTTTTTTCTCTACCTTCTTCTTCGAGTGCCATTTTTATTTTCTTGGAAGTTGTCCTTTCAACACAATCTACCAAAGGTCATGCTACCTTGTCTTGTAGTTCTAAAGTTATTATTCAAAACTATGTCTTCTTATAACTCTGCATGAGCATCTAGTGTTAATCCTCCATGCTCCTCCTCCTAATCCAACATGGAAGCTTCATAGAGTTTCAAATTCTCCACATTCACTACTGAGTAAATGTGCATGTATAGGAGTAGACTGAGTCTATAGTATTTATCTCCCACCTTATCCAATACCTCAAAAGGGCCATAGTGAAGATCCTTCATCTTATTTCCAGGACCCTATAGTATTTCCTTATTCAATTGTAACCAAACTCGGTCTCCCACTTTAAATGAATTCTCATTTCTGTTTTGATCATGCCTAGCCTTATACTTGTCCCGTGACTTCTTCAACATCTCATGTACTTGCAAATTAATTTATCTAATATTTTCAACTAATTTCACTTCTCCCAATGATTCTCCTATGATGTCTTCCCTCACTCCTCCTTGTTGTCCATAAAGAACATCCAATGTTGAAGGTGACAAATACCCAGAGAAATTTTGAAAAGGGGACTTACCAATATAAGTGTTGACTTATCTATTACAAGAGTGATGAATATATATCAGATTTTCATCCCAGGTCTTTGGATTCTTATGATTGTAACCCCTCAAAAGATGCAACAAAGTTTCGTTGACTACTTTTGTCTACAAATTTTTCTCTGGATGGAATGTTGTAGATCCCTAGAAGATTTCATATTGTATTCAACCCAAATTTTCCAAACTGGGACCTATCACTAAAACAACCTTGCAAGCCTATCCCTCCAATTGTTTCCACCCATAAATTACCAACATAGATGAAAAATTGAATGGTGATCCAATACGGATTATACCTCCCCATTTATGGAGGATTTTGGTCCCCAAAATATTTATTTAATTAGGTGAGGAAATTTTCCTCTACCTTCTCCCTAGAGTATCATTTTTTTCCCCTGGAAGTTGTCTTTTCAACCCAATCTGTCAAAGGTCATGTTGCTCCTATCTTGTAGTTCTAGACAACTTATACAAAAGTATGTCTTCTACCAAATCTACCTAAGCATCTGGTGCTAATTCCTCTATGGTAGGTAGGACCTACTCCTCTTTATCCAACATGGAAGGTTCATAGAGTTTCAAATTATCTATATTCACTACTGAGTAAATGTGCATGTATGGGGGTAGACTGAGTTTGTAGGAATTATCTCCCACCTTGTCCAATGCCTCAAAAGGGACATACCATAGAGCCTTTATATTATTACCAAGACCTTTTAGTCCTTCCTTGTTTAGCTACAACCAAACTCTCTCGCCCACTTTAAATGACTTCTCAGTTATGTGTTGATCATGCCTGACCTTATACTTTTCATGTGATTTCTTCAGTGTCTCATGTAATTTCAAATGAATCTGTACTTTTCAATGAATTTATATACTCTCAATGCTTCTGTTGTGATGTCTTCCCTCACTCCTTGTTTTCCATAAATAGCATCCAAGGGTGAAGGAGGAAAATTCCATAAGAAAGATGAAAAATGGGACTTACCAATAGAATTTTGGACTACTATGTTATAAGATTGTTGAACATAGATTAGAATTTCATCCCAGGCCTTTGAATGCTTCTAATTGTATTCTCTCAAAATCTACACCAAATCCCTATTGACTACTTATGTCTTCCCGTCTGTCTATGGATGGAATGTTATAAATCTCTTCAACTTCACATCCATATTCTCCCAAAGTGTATTCCAAAAGGCACTAAGAAATCTGGTATCCATCTCTGAGATGAGGCTCCTTGCTATCCAAAAGTGCACCCAGAACTATTGTTTATCTTAAAGAATGTTCTATGGTCTTTGAGTCAACCTCACGTGGATTAAATCCCCTTGTGTTTTTAAAGATGTAACACCCTATTTCCCCCATCTTGTAAATATAACTGGACTGGCCAAGAACTATGGCAAACTCATAAATGTGAATATGTGATGTAAATGGACCTTGAGGAAAAGGTCAACGAATGTGAATAACATTTTGAATTTATTGCAGGACTGCTGAGAGGGGATGTGCAAAAAAGAGACCACGATGGCAGTGGAAGGCACCTGGAAAGGTGGCATTAACTTCCACTGAGAATTGATACCGTATTTGGACTCCACTGGCCCGGAGAACCAAAAGCGACTCGCTGGCCCCGAATTAAATGCCTCGCAGACTAGTAGGTAGATAGCTCCCTAGGAATTAATGAGGGATGGGGAGGTGAAACACCCATCCATAGAGCCATCATGACTGGCCAGTACGAGGGTAATCGCGCCACACACAACCTCGCAAGAGGATAAGGCGTAGGGTAGAAGCGATTGGGGGACAAACGTGAGGGGAGAGCTATGGAAATATGCAAAGTGAGTGATAGCAGAGAGGAAGGATTGCAACCTTCGCTCCTGGTCACTGGAAAACAAAGACGCAGTCTCACGGAATCATGGTCTCAGCTCAGGGGTGGCTAGTGGTAAATCCGATGGGAGTCGCTAAGCCTATGGTTGGGTGGAAACGAGCACCCCTCTCAGCAGCTGCATAACCCCTGGTGTTATTTCTGATAAGTGTTTCACCTCTAGCATATTAAAATATATATGTATACATGTTTGTTCTGATGATTATGCCCATAAGCTGTGAAACTGTGAATGAATTCATTGTAAGAATGTTTGTAGGATGTTTTTATCAGTACTAGTAGTTGTATATTTGTATGGAAGAGACTATATATGGAATATGTCCTCATGAATTATTATTTACATGCGTACTGATCTAATTCAGAATTCATGTCTGGATCTCGGTTGGAGGATACCCTTATCTACCTCAGAAAGTACCCTGAGTAAGTCTCCCCATAGAGATACTCTCCTTGAAAAACCCATCAAGAACCCGAAAGATAAATGTGAAGGCGTAAAGCCTTAGTAACCCTGTATGAGGAGAAACAATCCTCTTGAAAACCCAAGATGGCAGTTTAAGGATGGAATATCAAATCGACGGATGAGACTCCATCGGGAGATCTGTGGTCACTCACGACCGTCAGATCGGAAGGAGAGGATGGAGTGTTAAGTGACTTAATCTTGATAGGTGGTGATCGACGAATGAGATTTCGTCGGGAAATCTGCGGTCCCCCACGACCGTTAGATTAGTAGGAGAAAGTAGGGCATTAAATGCCTTACCACTTGGTTTTCCTGTGTCTTCATGGGTAGTGAAGAGTTTAGGACTGTAGATCCCTAAGGTTCATGAGAGTATCTGGACCGTGGATCTTTTCCATGCCCAGGGGGTCGTGGAAGAATGCATGGGTAGGAACCATTATGAGTTGTCAGCTCTTGGATGAAAAACTTGACAGCCATTGGATATGTCAGGAGTTACCCAAGGGTTAAGACTCCAGTGTATAGGGGCGAGAAAAACCCTGGAATAGATCTAGGTCGTTCGATTAATGGAGGCCATGTGTCGTAATATCTCCCAGTCCAAGAAATCGGGAATTGTGGAGTCGGGATTCCTGTTGACAAGAGTTCGGGACTTTCCATGGTGTAAACCCCGGAGTAGATCTGAGTCGTCCGATTAATGGAGGCCACGTGTCGTAAGATCTCCCATTTTGGGAAATCAAGAATCGCGGAGTCAGGATTCCTGTTGACAAGAGTTCGGGACTTTCCATGGTGGAAACCCCGGAGTAGATCTGAGCCGTCTGATTAACGGAGGCCACATGTCGTAAGATCTCCCATTTTGGGAAATCAAGAATCGCAGAATCGGGATTCCTGTTGACAAGAGTTCGGGACTTTCCATGGTGGAAACCCCGGAGTAGATTTGAGTCGTCTGATTGACGGAGGCCACGTGTCGGGGGATTAATCGCATCGGGAAACCGAGGATCGAGGATTCGGGAGTCCCGAGATCAAGAGTCCAGACTCTCGTGACGATAAACCCCGATGAATGGACGAGATCCCTTCGGGAAATATCAGGGTCCGTAACGACCGTCCGATGTGAGGAAGAGAAGCCAGTTTTTCACCGAGGCGCGAGCGTGCAGTAGGGTAAGTAGAGAACATATCTGGATGGTCGAGGTCCACCTGCCCAGATCTACGACTGAGGTTGCATTCTGAAGCCCCCTTGCCATTCTACCTTTAATGGGGGGGGGTCTAGAATTGGATGCGCAACTCTCGAACGGTCGATATTAACTCATCATGATCAACGACGATCAGGTGGATTCCGGAGCCCCCTTGTTATTCTGCCTTTAATGGGGGGGGGTCCGGAATAGTGTGGTGTGTGAAGTGGGGCCCCTTCCTGTCATGTCGACCACTATGTCGAGTTTCCCTATCTTCCACCTATATTCCACTTAACCGCGCGACGGAGCCTGCTCTCATTGGCAGTTCTCTACCCCTATTGGGCTTTGTTCCTATTGGCCATTTGCTGACCCTGTAGGGATTTGTCCCCATTGGCCGGTCATTAGCCCTGTCAGGGTTCGGCGGTTGCAGAGTCGAATGATTAGACATTATTGTAGTGCCGAGGCACGAAATACAAATAGGCACTGCATTCAAATTGAACCGTGATCATGACCCACGATCACATGGGAATGGACAAGGAGAGAGAAAGAGCCAGTTTATGTTGGGCCTCCATGGATATTTAGGGCTTCTGGTCCAGCAGAAGACCAGAAAAATCCGATTTAGGTAGTGGGTATGTGACAAAGTGGTATCAGAGCATGGTTACAACACTCAGCCTGATTGAGCTCATGCACGAGTCGCACATAAACTCCGTTCAAAGTACTCCTACGAAGAATAACCCCCTAATGTAACTCTCTTGTCCAGGATTGAACACTTGGAAATGAGAGCCCGACTGTATATGCATGTGAAAGAATTATAAATTATGCGCAGATTATAAAAATATATCTAACTCTTGACTAACAATCAACGTTTGTATTTTCACCTAAGCGGACGATCAGCCGTGGAAATTTACAGACGCAGCGAATGGTGACTCACCAAGAGATGGGAGAAGGCTCCCACAATAGAGATGAAGAGTCTAACGAAAGAAGAGTGATAGGAACCCCTCCAGACCTAGCCGAGACTGTGAGGAGTCTCATGGTTGAGTTGCAAAGCTGCAAGGCCGACAATGAAAGGATGATGAAAGAACAAGAAAAACAAACTGAAATTAATGCAGTTTTACTGTAGAGCTTATCCAACCTACAACGACAAATGCAACATGAACCCAAAGTGAATAAACATGGTCGTATCAGTGGCCATACTGAGAGAAGCGCCTCAAGAAAGGTCCACCTCAGAGGTAAAGGACCAGTGCCAGATGATTCCACTGAGAAGGAAGATTGCAATTCAGAAGGCTCTTCTAGCAGCAGGACCAGCTCCTATTCTCAAAGAAAACAGAAGAAGCCAAAGACTTCCAAGAGTCATAAATTTGAGGAATTCAGAAAGGCCAAACCTCCCTCCTTCGACAGTGAGATAAAGAAGGGAGAGGAATCCGAGGCTTGGCTACTTGGACTGAAGAAATATTTCAGAGTCCATGATTTTTCAGAGAATCTGAAGGCCCGAGTGGCCACTTTCAATCTGAACAGAAAAGCTTCCATCTGGTGGGAAGATCTTAAGAGAATGAAAGGGGTCCGCGAGGAGGACCTATCTTGGAAATGGTTTGAGAAGTACTTCTGGAAGAAGTATTTGTCGGAAAGATATTTTGACGAGAAGGCTAAAGAGTTTTATGAACCCAAACTGGGGCAACTCACTATAGAGGAATATGTCAACAAATTCCTCGACTTATTGAGATATGTACCCTACATCAAAGTAGAGAAGGTGAAGGCGCAACACTTCATCAGTGGGCTACCCAAGGAATACCGGAACCGAATTGAATTCGATGAGCCAAAGACCTTAGAAGACACTATTCGAAAGGCAACATATTGTCATGAACAATATGGACATAGGGCAGAGTCTCATGGAGACTGGAGACAGAAGAGTGGTTTGAGATTTCAAAAAAAGGGGATCAAATCCTCAGGATTTAAGAGCTACAAGAAGAACCCCAGAATGAACTTTCCAACCCGGAGTGTACTCCAGCAGAAATTTCCATCATCAGACGGAAATAAAACTTTTGGACCTATACCAGTAAAGACTAATAACCCAAAGAAAGAACCTCTAAAATGTTGGGGTTGTGGAGAAGAGCATCTCCTGAGAGACTGTCCACACCGACAACAGAACAGTCGAAAAGTTTATAACATTCAGGAAGCGACCACAGTCAATGATGTGGCAAGGAGTGTGCTACGGATTTATGCAGCCTTGGATAATAACCAAGCTAACCACCAAGCTTCAGTGGTGGAAATAGAAGGTATGATTTTCAACCATCTAGTGTCTGTTTTAATTGACCTTGGTTCAAATTTGAGTTATATAGCCCCTAAGACTGTGGATAAGTGTAAGCTACAGCCACAAAAACAAGCCAAGCCATGGTTGGTACAGTTAGCCACTGACACTAAAAGAAAGGTGGTAGAGGCCATACCAGCCTGCCAGTTAATGTTGGGTGAATTCCCCACCCAAGAAACCCTTAATGTATTACCCCTGGGATCATATGATCTGTTGATTGGTATGGACTGGCTGGCCACCCATAAAGCCAAACTGGACTATTACCATAATACCTTAGAATGTGTGAGCAAAGAAGGAAAAGGGATAACCCTTCAAGGGATCCGAAAATCGGTCTTGGTGAGGCAAATATCAGCCCTGCAAATGAGAAAGTATTGTCGAAAGGGATGTCCCCTATATGCAATACAGGTGTTAAAAACAATCGAAGGTGCTAAACCAAGCCCTAATGATCACCCTATCCTGAGAGAATACAGAGATGTGTTTCTGGAGGAAGTACCGGGCCTACCTCTGAGAAGAGACATTGACTTCTCGATAGAGCTCGCACCAGGAGCGATGCCGATGTCTAGGACACCCTACCGGATGAGCACACTTGAGTTAGTGGAACTCAAATTACAATTGAAAGAGACGATGGATAAGGGTTATATTCAACCCAGTGTGTCCCCATGGGGAGCACCAATCTTGTTTGTGAAAAATAAGGATGGCACCCTTAGACTGTGTATAGATTATAGACAACTTAATAAAGTAACCATAAAGAACAAGTACCCCTTGCCCAGGATCGATGATCTATTCAATCAATTGGGAGGCACATCTATTTTCTCAAAGATTGACTTGAGGTTGGGATACCATCAAGTCCGAATCAAGGGTGAAGACATCCATAAAACCACTTTCCAGACACGGTATGGTCATTATGAGTTTGTGGTAGTGCCATTTGGGTTAACCAATGCCCCTGCCA
>ML824231.1:20127-45009 GCA_009831015.1 Picea engelmannii | reverse complement strand
GGGGGGTCGGAATAGTGTGGCGTGTGAAGTGGGGCCCCTTCCTGTCATGTCGACCACTATGTCGAGTTTCCCTATCTGCCACCTGTATTCCACTTAACCGCGCGACGGGGCCTGTTCTCATTGGCGGTTCTCTACCCCTGTTGGGATTTGTTCCTATTGGCCATTTTCTGACCCTGTAGGGATTCGTCCCCATTGTCCGGTCATTAGCCCTGTCAGGGTTCGACGGTTGCAGAGTCAAATGATTAGACATTATTGTAGCGCCGAGGCATGAAATACAAATAGGCACTGTGTTCAAATTGAACCGTGATCATGACTCGCAATCACATGGGAACGAACAAGGAGAGAGAAAGAGCCAGCTTACGCTGGGCCTCCATGGATATTTAGGGCTTCTGGTCCGGCAGAAGACCAGAAAAATCCGATTTAGGTAGTGGGTATGTGACAAAAGAGGTGGTGCTTATATATTTTAAATAAAATACAAGAATAAAATAAAATGTCTGAGAAGGGACCGAGATATATTTGAAATAAATATTCACATGCGAAGAATACTTGAGAAAGGACCAGACATCTTACATAAAATAATTTTTTACAGTATGTTATAGGATCATAAACCAAAAGAATGTGTAGTAAAATAAGATAAGATTTCCATCACAACATTCATCGCAGTAGAACACAATATTCATGTAAAGGAAAAAGAAAGCATGGACAACATATGGTAGAGAACTTTAAATGATTATTTCATTAAACACAAATAATATTGTGATAGACATACATTTGAAATCTCATACTCAAAATCAAATTCTTGAGACAACAATAATGTATTTTCCCAAATCAATTCTCTGGGAACCTCAACAACTAATATACGTCTTTAAATAAATGAATATTTCCTTGGAATACAAATAAAATATTGCATTTCCATTATAAAAGAGTATTGTCTTGGAATACAAATAGAATATTGCATTTTCCCTTCAAAGAGGTCTGGGATGGGGCTCTCACGGACCATGAAATGAAAAATTGGAAGACACAAGAAAAACAGTTAGGGGTCAGCCTTAGATTTCACATATTATTGGGAAACAAAAGACAATATGACAGATGATTGTAGAATATAGATAGAAGGACGAGAATATGGTTGCTACTTGACTCATTGTGATGGAAATTCCTCTGAACCTCACTACTTTCTTGTTGATTCCTCGTTTATAGGTGGTTTTTGTGCTTGAGGTGGAATAAATGTCGCAACTATTTTTTGTTGATCTGGCTTGGTGATCTTGATTAGGGATTTTATTAGCCACTCTTCTATGTATTCCCTCATGGGGGACACTGTGATCTCATGTTTGGTTTTTATTTCAAACAAATCATTCTCCATCTCTCTTAGGTCCATACCCAATTGTTGCAACATGTCATCTACCTCATCATTTTTGTTGATGTATCTGACACAACATTAGTTCATTTATCATTTCTCTTAAACTTTTTATTCTTTTCAACCAACATGCATTAATTTGTTTCATCCAAATATTAGAAGGAAGGTTTTGTTCTCTCCTATGGATATCACTTAAACTTGAAACTTTAGCAGAGAATATTCCTACACCATCTTTGTAAAAACCTTTGTCGCTCTCCATATTCTTTTGGAGATATTCTTTGAAATGTGTAATCATTGTTTAAAAGTTGGTGGAGCTCTATGAAAGCTCCCAAATTTCTTGGATTAAATATATTCTTTTTTGTATCTCATCTCCAACATATTTTCTTACCTCCAATAGCAAACTAGATGAACCTTTCAATTTATTGTTTCTTGTTGGAATATCTTCTAAGGTAAGTGATTGTTGAACTATGTTTAATGGCTCATAAAAAATGGTCTTGGAATTAGAGTTGCCTCTAATTCCTTTAGTGTTTTCTTTAATTCTAAAATTTCCTTTTCTATATTAATAATAGAT
This sequence comes from Picea engelmannii, assembly GCA_009831015.1. Lineage (NCBI taxonomy): Eukaryota > Viridiplantae > Streptophyta > Pinopsida > Pinales > Pinaceae > Picea > Picea engelmannii. The sequence continues at coordinate 43,084 of ML824231.1, read as the reverse complement.
TCCTTTAATAATTCTTTAGTTGCTTCATGAAACTATAAAATCTTTGAAGGTGCAACCGTGTGAAAATAAATTACCAATTTCCATTTCTTAGACATTTTCTTGTTTTTCGTGATTACTTTCTCAATCAACATTTTTTTAGAAATTCTATTGTAGGTCGCGTGGTGAAGTATTACAAAATCCTCCTCAAATATTTTTGGTCCTTGAGTGACTAGGTATTTGGAAATTTCTTGGGTTTGGAACAACCATTGTTCCTCCTAGCTGGGTTCTTCGATAATATCATCTACATCCATTTCCCTGGGACTTTCTTGAGTTTCAAGTATTTCTAATCCTATTTTTCAGGTATCCATTTTTATTTTAGTGGAGTTATATACAATGTGATATTTTCAAGATTTTTCTTTGTTGGATCCTTGTCACCTCCATCATCTGAGTTTTCAGCAGGTGTCTTCCTTATCTCCAAACCACTACTCCTAGGTTTTTTTCTTACTGGGGTACTTCTTTGAGGCACAGTCAGAGAATTGGGGTTTTTATTCGTTACTTCTCTACTTTTTTATCAATAGCATTCATTAGTGCTAGATAATTCCTCCATATCATTAAGATCTTGTTCAGATGAAGTCTCAAGGAGATTCAAATTATCCCCACCTTCTTCTTTAAACTATTCAATTTTGGTAAAATAAGAGGAATAACCAATTAGGGACTTATGTGTAGTAAATAAATCATTAGGGTCGAAACCCTCAACACATTCAACTCCATTGAGGCCGAGTTAGTCAAATTGACCTGAAAGTTCATCCAAATGTGAGATGTGTTTTACAACAACTTCTCCAACTTTCCATGACAATGGGATGAATTGCTTTTTTCTTTTCTGATTAAATAAATGAGCCCAATCTTTGTATTTCCTGCACAATTTTATGAAAAAATGTCTATATGATACGTATAAATGGAGGAGAATGGGTTTCTCCTCAAAACCGAATAACCTTATGATGCTAAATTCCTCTATAATTTCAAGGAATCCTTTTTCTGAGAAAAAGGTGGAAGCTTCAAGTGACAGTCTTGACTTGTTAGGGTCGAAGATCAATTTTTTTAAATTCTAAGATAAAATTATTATGGACTAAGTAAAAATTATATTGAGCTTTGTGTTTCCATAAAGCTCGATACCAAGAAAATACTATATCCACCTTGAATTTGACACTTATTTCCCTTGATAAGTCATCGAAAAAAAGGTAGTAGGCTATGGTGAAAATTAGGTAGGATTTCATGTAAAAGTTTTGTGTTTTCTTCAAACTACTCCATTGAAATGAGATTTCAATAGAAATAATGCAACCCTAATCAATGAGGGAATATTCATGAAAAACTAAATGGATAATATATATGATATTACTCGACACATAGGTCATGGATTCCAAACCAATCATGCAAGCAAATAACTAGAAAAATTCCATGTATGGGTACTTCAATGAACTTACCTCAATTTTAGAAGCACTGGTGTTAGTTCTAGGGTCGAACAAATATTTCTCAAGGAACTCTCCTCCTCTATGTTCTTTGAAGAAGTTGTTGGCTTCTTCACCCTTAAACCGCATGGTGGGAATCAAGAGTCGTAGAATTTTTGTGAAAACTAAAGGAGCTAAGGAAATAGGTTGTTGTCCTTGGAGCTAGATTATTCTCTTCTCTGAATTGAATTTATTTGCACACCACTAAACTAACTCTTTGAAATATGTCACCTATGGAACAAAACCGACCAAGGCTATGCCCAAGTTCTAGACCTGGTTTGTCTTTTTCTCAGCAGGGGAGAGGGCCTTGTAGTAGTTGTAAGCTTGCGACCACTAGAACTCTTGGTCTTCATGTTCGAGCGTATTTAGTGTATCTTCACAATACAACTCTTTTCTTCTACTTGACATTATTTACATTAATTTATATTCTTACCAATAGGTGGCTACTATTGAAATAACATTTTACAACTTAGGATATTAGTCTTTTATTTAATTTACCATGTATTTCCTTGATGATTTAACCGTCATAGCTCTTATTTCAAAGTTCTCGGCCTGTACGACAAGATTTTTGAATTTATTATAAGGTTTATGAAATATTCGCCACTTTTAATAATGACATTATGTTCACACAAGTGGCGGCTGATGTGGTGGGGGAAATAAATGTGATCGATAAATGGTGATGTGATTTCATGGCAGATGGAAAATGGTTATTTATGAAAGTGCGAAACAAGGAGTGAAAATTGCATTATGGTGAGGATGAGATTGTGGGTGCATGGCACAAGACATGATTAGATGAAAATGGTGGAAGAAGAGGACTCCTGCATCCATAGTTGAAGAATAAACTAAGTATAGGGAAAGTTCAATATGCAGGTCATGAAATTAAGAGATTCATTTTGTAGAATGCGGGACTGCATGCATGTAGGACACAATACATGGGAAAAATGTAAGTGGAATAGGCACTTTTCTCGCATCCACATTTTAAAGAAAACGACTAAGTATAAAAGGTAGAAGGTGCACTTTGGAGGACATGAAGATAAAGGTGAAAATTGAGGGAAACATGATTGTGGGTTATGGGACATGGGGAGTTGCAGGTCTGGAACATGTCAGTCTCATACAACGAGACTCCCACATCGCTTGAAAAATAGCTAAGTGTTGGGATTTCAAAAGAGAAAATGACTAAGTATAGATACATGGGCTTGCAGGTCTGTAGACTTGAAAATTTGATATTAGTGTGACCTGCAATCCACATTCAAAGGAGAAAATGAATAAGTATAGTTACATGGGCTTGCAGGTCCACAGACCTAAAAATTTGATAGTGGTGTGACCCACAATCCACATTGAAAGGAGAAAAATGACTAAGGAAATCCAAGAAGCAAAGAAAAATAAAATAAAAAGACTAAGGATGGGCTTATGTGTACTAATATTGATCATTGAATGTGGACCAACATTTAGCTCCAAATTTGGGACAATGGCCCCCTGTGGGTTGTTGAGAACCCAAAATATTCTTCCATTGGTAAAATGGAGTCAAAAAGAAAGGAAAAAGGGAAAAGAAAAATAAAGAAAATAGACTAAGAAGGGATATACAATGGAGTACCAAAAATAACTATATATAGAGTTTGACTTGGGGATTTTAACAGAAGAAATGTTTAAGATATTTCCCATTCACATGAAATAGTAAAATATTTCCTTTCATATCCTTCAGTAAGTATGAATTGTAACCAATAACCTTTTCAATCCGATATGTTCCAATCTAGAGAGCTTCAAATTTTGTATGAAAATATGGTTTTTATTTTTCCTTATTCCATAACAAAACTAGTTGATTCTTTTGAAAATACTTTGAAGTAGTATTTCTTGTTCCCTTTGTTCTTCCAATTGCAAGAGTTCATTATATATTTTTCTCATTGGTGATTGTTCTTCTTCATTTTCATCACTTCCAATAAGTGCAAGGGAATTCAATTCCAAATGTAGCAGTAATATTGCTTCTTTACCATGAACTAAAGTATATGGGGAATGTCTAGTACTATCTTTTGGAGTAAGAAAACTTTCCCATAGTGCATCTATCAACTTCTTATGCCAATTCTTATGGTTGGCCTCAATTGTCTTTTTGATGATTTCAATTAATGTTTTGTTTGTTATTTCTGCCAAACCATTTACTTATGGATAATAGTTGGATGATTACCCCATGATGATTCCCTATTCCCCACATAAATTTGTAAATTTTGGACCAATGGAGATTGAGCCATTGTCTGTTGTGATATTTTCTGCTACACCAAATCTTGATATGATATTTTATTTTAGGAAATGAATCAACTGCTCTGAATCTACATTTCTTAAATCTATAACCTCTTTCCATTTGGTAAAGTAATCAGTTGCAGTGATAATATACGCATGTCCTTTGCTAGATTTGGGATTTATTTGACCAATTACATCTAATCCCCATTGTGCAAATGGTTTCTCTACCATTATGGACTATAATGGAATTGCAATGTTTTAATTTTTTATGAGAATGTTTGACATCGAATACACTTTTGAATAAACTCATAAGCGTCTTTGAACATAGTTGGCCAATAATAACTAGCCCAAATGATTCTATGAGTTGTTATAATTAATGAAAAAATGTCCACTACAAACACCACTGTGAAATTCTTGAAGTATTTCTATGGACTTCGAATGATCAAGGCATCTCAATAGAACACCATCAAAATTTATTCAGAAAAATAAAACTGAGTCTATAACATATTGATTTGTCTTCATTTCAAGGTTGTTCTTTCTTTAGAAGACATTTTAGGGGGGGGACTGACTAGATCTTAGATAGAAAATCATGTCCTCATACAATTCTGATTTTCCGTTAGGGACCTCACCCCTCACGTAGGTACAATAATATATTTCCATGTAATAAAGGTCAATATTAATAAGGCCTAGCAATAAGGAAGAAGAAGTCCAATGTAAGAAGACCTAATAGAAGATTCTGCTTCTAGAAGGATATTTCTCTAGATTGTTCTTTTGATAGACATATTTAGTATAAATAGGAGTCAAGGGTATGAGAAATTTTGTCTTGGATATTATTATAATAGAGCTCTGCTCTGCTGGAGGTTGCCCCCTCGAAGAGGCAAGTGAACATTGCTCTTAGTAATCAAAGTGATCTTTTGGTGTTATTCTGGTATCATTTTGGTATTACTGTTGTGTTGTTCTGGTTATATTGTTTCTTATATGCCATTTCTAGCTAATTATTTATGTTCTGCATACTATTTTATATTTGGGATATTACAAGTGGTATGAGAGCACCTTCCTCGATAGAAAATTGTGGGTTATTTTTTTTTTTTTTAGGGTAGAGACGTATTCCAACATCTTTAAGCTACAGAGATATGTCGTTACACACATAAACCCGTGGTCAGGGACTCATACACGCAAGAAACACAAGTGGTACTTAAGCGCACATTTGTTGACCACCCTTGTAACCCTTGTTGGTACCCCTTCGAGTGGTAGCACATCAGGCAAAACATGTATACAGATCAACCTAGATATCCTGAAGCCCTCCATAGATAAATCGATTGGCCGCCTGACTGCTATAGTGCCATTGAGAACAACACTCAGGAAAATACTCTCTAGTACCTGGGTAGTCGAGTATTACGACTAAGGGCATGGTCTAGCCTCCTTAGTTGGTTCCTTGAGATATTGGGCTGAATACTACTATTGTACCCCACACATATATCAAAGAGATATAGCATAGGGAAAAACCTTGTCTGTAGAACTCTTGAATACCCTAACCTTTGGGACGGAAACAAAAATAGAACATGAAAGATATATTTCCATGCAACTATGTATCCTGCATTTGGGTTGTGACCTATTCCTGTTGGCACCATTATTTGAGAACTATTCCATTGGATTTCTCTCTTCTCCCTTAGTGAAGTCATACCTATCATTTTTCAACAATTTGTTTTTTCTAGTGGACTTGACCCCCTTCCAACACCCTTATTTGGGATTTACCCAATTGGATTCAACTCATTGCCCCGATCGTTTTGATACACTTCACCCATAACCCATTTTCTGTGTAGTCCCACCCAGCCCTTTTCATGTTCCCTCTTCATCATGGCCCACACCCATAGCCAAGACTTGGAATCTCTCTTCAATACCTTGCACTCTAATTTCACTGAAACCCAACAAGAAGTGAGACAAATTAGTGCCAATATTGCCACCATCAATAAAAATATACATTCCTCCATCACCGTCACAATAGAGGAGCTCAAACAATACCTCAAACAAGACATTGCTAACCAACTTGAATTCATCGCTACAATGATATGCGCCAAGATGCATATCCCTATAGATATTCCCTCATCTGACCCACCTTTGAAAACCAAAGGTGAAACTTCCTTTCATTCCAAGAATTTTTAGCCCCATCACTTTCAGCATGACCTACACCTTCTGTGTGTGGATGTGACCAAAATTTATGGCTCAGATTCCACTGGCTGGGTAACTCAAATCGAACATTATTTCTCTTTGTATGGAATTACAAATGAGTTGGCCAAACTTCGGTATGTTGTTCTCCATCTAGATTAAAAATGTTGACAATGGTGGCAATGGAGAAAAAATTCCCGCCAAGGGTATGTGGCTTGGACACACTTTGTGGCATAGATTTATGAATGCTTTGACACTGATACCAACCATTTAGGCCATTTGAAAAAGTTGAAACAATATGGCAGAGTGGAAGACTTTATAGCCTCTTTTGTGCGATTGGATTTTCATACATAGGTCATGTCTGATGATTTTTTCTGAGAATGTTTTATCAGTGGCCTCAAAGAAGAGATTTGTGCCATGTCCTCATGGCTCGGCCTCAGAGTTGGGTGGAAGCTACTAAAATATCTAAGGAAGCATAACAGGTTGTATTTTCTCAAAACTGAAAAACCTCCTTTATTCCTCGCACTAAACCAGTCAATCCCACTCCTCCTTATACTCCACTAAAGATCCATAAATTGACCAGAGCTGAAATGTATGAATTCCAAATCAAAGGCCTTTTTTATAATTGTGATGACACATATTTTACTAGGCATAAGTGTAAGGAACAAAATATTTTTATGGCCATCTCGGAGGATGTTTTGGAATAGGATGTTGAGGCTCCCCTTGTGTCCATGTCACCTGAACCCACTGACATGACCCCTCCCTCAGAACCTCCCAAAGTAGAACCAATCATTTCCCTAAATTATCTCACTCGCTTCTCTACTCCCCAAACCCTCAATCTAATTGGATACATTAAGCATAGGAAGGTCATCATTTTTATTGATAGTAGAAGCACCCATAATTTTATTCATCGCTGCATTTCCCAAGAAACTAATTTCTATATCCGTGCCATCAATAATTTTCAAATCATGATTGCCAATGGTGGGTCCATGAAATGTCGAGGACGTTATGAAAATGTGTCTCCAAATTGGTGAGTACCACCTGAAATCTCATATGTTTTCTATCGACATGGGTGGTTGTGACATTGTGTTGGGTGAAGAATGGATAAGGAATTTGGGTCCCATTCTCATGGATTTTAAGAAATTAACCATGCAATTCAACCAGGAGGGCCAACAATATAAGTTTCAATGCATCACCATCGGTTCCCCGAAGATCACCAGTTCCCATCACATGGAAAAGCTGCTCAAAAAAGGTAATTCTAGAATTATTTCCCAACTCCATGCCATACAAGCCACTGGAAAACCCTCTGTGCCACATGACCTCTAATCCATCCTCTCTAAACATCAAGTGGTTTTTTCCACTCCCCAAGGACTCCCTCATTCCTGTGGTGTTCATGATCATTCCATTCCAATGGTCCCCCTTCCTCCCAATATTCATCCCTATCATCACACCTTTTCCCAAAAAAATGAAATTGAGAAAATTGTTTAAGAACTGCTCAACGCAAGTGTTATCCACCCTAGTACGAGCCCCTACTCTTCTCCTGTGGTCATGGTACTTAAGAAATAAGGTTCTTGGCACATGTGTCCTGACTTTTGCTCCCTCAACAAACTCACCATTAAAGAAAAAATTCCCATTCCTTTCATTGATGACCTCTTGGATGAATTGAGTGGCACCCAATTCTTTACTAAACTTGATCTTTGTTCTCACTACCACCAGATCCGTATGAATGAGGAAGACATTCCTAAGACTTCATTTGTAACTCATGAGGGCCACTATGAGTTTTTGGTCATGCCCTTTGGCTTGTGTAATGCTCCCTCCACTTTCCAAAGCCTCATGAATCATGTCTTCTGTCCTTTTCTCCGTCATTTTGTCTTAGTTTTCTTTGATGATATCCTCATCTATAGTAAAACCTAGACAACCCATTTTGCTCATGTGGATCAAGTTCTCCATCTACTCTCTCAGCACCAACTTTTCCTCAAACAATCTAAATGTGCTTTTGGTGCCTCAGAAGTTGAGTACTTGGGTCATATTGTTGGCAAGGCTGGCGTCAGGGTGGATCCTAAAAATATTGAAGCTATGCAAGATTGGCCTCACCCAAATAATCTCAAAATCTTGCATGGATTTATGGGTTTAACATGTTATTATTGCAAGTTTGTTAAGAATTATGGAAATATTTCGACACCTCTCACTGCTCTCCTTAAAAAGAATTCTTTCACTTGGACTCTAGCAGTTGCTCAGGATTTTCAAACCTTGAATATGGCCATGTGCACAACTCTAGTCCTAGCCCTTCTTGATTTCACAAAGACCTTTTTCCTAGAATGTGATGCTTTCGGGAAAGGAATTGGCATCGTCCTTATGAAAGAGGGTCGGCCTTTGACCTTTACCAACAAACAATTGTTAGAGCGAAATTTGGGAAAATCAATATATGAAAAGGAAATGTTGGCTATTCTGCATGCCGTGGATCTTTGGTTCCCTTATCTATTGGGGCAACGCTTCCAAATTAAGACAGATCATCAAAGCCTCAAGTATTTTATGGAACAAAGCCTTTCCTCCCCAGAGAAACAAAAATGGGTGACTAAGCTCTTTGGATATGATTATGAGATCATTTACAAGAAATGAAAATACAATGTGGTTGTTGATGCACTTTTCAGAAAATATGAAGACGAAGGGTCCATTTTTTCTCTCTCCTTCATTGTACCATATTGGCTCCAAGCTGTTCGCCAAGAATGGTTACGTGATCCCAAACGTTCACATCTGATACAACAATTCCAATCCAATTCTCAAGTCTCCCTAAGGTACTCTTGGCTCAATTATGAGCTTCGATACAAAGGCTATTTGTATTTAAGTAAATAGTCAAAACTTAAATCCACGGTACTTTCTGAGCTTCATGCTATACCCACCATTGGGCACTCTAGGTTTTACCAAAACCTATGACCAGGTCAAATGTTATCTTTTCTGGGATGGTATGAAGCAATACATTTGTAATTTTCTGGCTGAATGTGATGTGTGTCAATGCAACAAGGGAGAAACAATAAAATCTCTTGGCACACTACAACCACTTTCGATTCCACTTGTTATTTGGCGATATATCTCTATGTATTTTATTGTAGGTTTACCTAAATCGGGAAATAAATCAATCATCATGGTGGTAGTTGATCGTCTTTCCAAGTATGCTCATTTCTGTGCTCTTCAACACCCACTTACATCATCCACTGTTGCTCAACTTTTCATGGATCGGGTCTTCAAGCTTCACGACATGCCACATTCTATTGTTTCTGATCGCGACCCAACTTTCACTAGCAATTTTTGGCAAGAACTGTTCAAGCTACAAGGCACTCAATTGCATCTCAGCATAACTTATCATCCCCAGGCTGATGGTCAAACTGAATTTGTCAACAAGTATTTGGAAACATATTTGAGGTGTTTTGCATCGGAAAGGAAAAATGAATGGGATCAATGGTTACCATTAGTTGAATGGTGGTACAACACTTATTACCATACAACTACATGCATGAATCCTTTTGAAGCGGTATATGGACAAAATCCACCTTCATTTCTCTCATATTTTCCAGGTGTCTTGAAGGTCCAAGCGGTTGACCAAATGCTTACAGTTCAAGAGGATATACTCTATACCCTCAAAGAGAATTTGGTCACGGCCCAGAATCGCATGAAGCAACAAGCATATCAAGGTCACTTTGAACGTCAATTTGCAGAAGGGGAACAAGTGTTTCTTTGACTGCAACCTTACAAAAATTCCCTCAAGGCCGACCATTGTCAGAAACATGCACCCAAATTTTATGGTCCTTATACCATTCTCAAGCATGTGGGACAAGTGGCCTATTAGTTATCTTTTCCCAGTAATTCTAAGCTCCATCATGTTTTTCATGTTTCCTGCTTAAAGAAGGTGATTGGAACTAAGTGTCAAACTCAAACCAACCTTCCCGAGTTGGACGAAGAATGCTCCATTTGGCTACAACCATGAGCATTTTTGGACTAGCATGAGCATCGTCTGCGCCAGTGAACCATCAAGGAAGTGTTAGTCCAGTGGAGATATACAACTCCAATAGATGCCACTTGGGAACCAACTACCATTCTGCAACAATTTCCTCATCTCAAGCCTTGAGGACAAGGTTGTTTTTAAGGGGGAGGACATTTTAGGGACCTAACCCCTCACGTAGGTAGAATAATATATTTCTATGTAATAAATGTCAATATTAATAAGGCCTTGCAATAAGGAAGAACAAGTCCAATGTAAAAAGACCTAATAGAAGCTTCCGCTTCTAGAAGGATCTTTCTCTAGATTGTTCTTTTGATAGACATATTTAGTATAAATAGGAGTCGAGGGTATGAAAAGTTTTGTCTTGGATATTATTTTAATAAAGATCTACTCTGTTGGAGGTTTCCCCCTCGAAGAGGCAAGTTAATATTTCTCTCAGTAATCAAATTGTTCTTCTGGTGTTATTCTTGTATCATTTTGGTATTATTGTGGTATTGTTCTGGTTATATTGTTGCTTATCTGCCATTTCTAGCTAATTATTTATGTTCTGCATACAATTTTATATCTGGAATATTACATTTTTCTAAACTTGTTCCATGTATTACAACATCAAATCCATTGGGAGGGGAAATTTTCACAACTTCAATTCCAATCATGAATTTACATAACCTTTCCCCTTAATATCTTTCAAAGGTTTAATATCCAAATCATATTCTTGAATATTTTCCAACCAATTTTCCCATCTACCTTCTCTGAGTTGTTGATTGAGCAACATATTTACTAGTGAGTGTGGGACATAATCAATGATGTGGGATGATAAAATACAAGTCTTGAAATGATCTATTTCTTTAACCAGGGAGAGAACTTGTTCCTCAATGATTGAATAGTTTAGGTCATAATCATGCAAGGTTTTACTCATGAAATCAATTGGGAGTTCTTCAAGTTTTTTATTTTTTTGGGTAAGAATAGAGGTGATGGTTTCTTCTAAGGAAAATGAGTACAATATGAGTTCTTTATCGAAATTAGGCCTAACAAGAACACAGACAATAGTGATGGCATATTTGATTTTTGTGAAATCTTTTTGAATATCTGGTGTCCACTCAAATTTATGATATTTCTTCAACAACTTATTTATTGGCTTGACAATGGTAGCATAATCTGGGAAAAAATGTTAAACAAAGTTTATCTTCACAAAGAAATACTGTACTCCTTTTCTTGATGTCACAAGGTTTAGGTCATTTATTGCATTGACTCTTTCTGGATCAATGTATACTCCTTCTTTTCTCACAATATGGCCTAAAATCCTTCCTTTTTTTATGGAAAACAAACACTTTTTGGGATTCAAAGATATTATATACATTCTACATATTTCAAAGACCTGTTTGAGGTGATTAATATGTTTTTCTCGTAACTTTGAATAAATTGTTAGATCATCTTGGTGATCTAGCATAAACTTTCCAATGACATCTTTGAAAGCATGGTTCATTGATCTCTTGAATGTTGCCTCTATGTTCTTCAATCCAAATGGAATTATAACATAAGAATATGTTCCCCATGGTGTTATGAATGCTATTTCTTTTTTATCTATCTTCCTTAGCCATAAGTACTTGGTTGCATCTTGGAAATTCATCTAACCTAGACATTAGTGCATATCCAATAACTTGTTGCAACATCTCCATATTAGGGAGTGGGTAATTATATTTAATAATTGCTTGATTTAGATATATGAAATTAACGCAAAGGTCAATTTCACCATTCTTATTTCTTAATACCACTAGATCCGAGAGCCATTATGAATGTCTAATAGAAAAAATTATACCAGCCTTCTTTAGTTTCTCTAATTCTATCTTCACTAGAGGATTTATCTTAGAATTTATCATTCTTAATTTCTACTTGAAAGGTTTTGATCCTTCTTTAATTGGTATGATATGATGAAATATGGACTTATCATATTCTTTTAAGTCGTCATAACTCCAAGCAAACATTTCTTGAATTTCTTTGTAAAGTTGAGTATATTGATCAATTTCTTCAGTAGAGCTATTGGTACCCAAATTTATGTACTCAAGAGAATCATAAGTATCAATGTTAATATTTTGTGTTTCCTGAACTTTTCTAACATATGGTTCTTATTTTGGATCTAGAATCTTTGTTTGGTCATCTCTTGTAAAAAGAGATTCCAAACTGACACAGTTCGTGGGAGTGCGTACAAGTTGATTATTAATTTCCCATTGAGGATTTTGGCTCTCTTCTAAATCATTCAACATCAACGAGTCATTATTTGTGAGGAAGCTTACAATATGCTCATTGTTTTCAAAAACTTGCAAATATTCTTGATTGTCTAGAATTGAAGACCTGGAAATTGTATTTACATGGAAAGTACTTTGACTTTGAGAATCTTTTGAATTAAAAAGAGATGAAGCTACTGCTAACGAATTTTCTTTTTGATTATTTTCTCTAGGGATGAAAGAGATATTGAAAGAGTTAAAAGAATCCATGAGTTCACAAACTCTTCTTGCATAGTGTTTCAATTTTTCTTTCTTAATTTTGTATTTCTTCTTGATATGATTGATAACCAACTCTAAATCCTTGGTTATCACTATATTTTCTACTTTCATATGAAGGGAAAGAAGCATTCCTTAAATTAATGCTTCATATTCTAGTTCATTATTGGTACATGGGAATTCTAGTATGATAACATGTGGATAGATTCCAACTCGAGGGATTTTGAAAACAATACCAACTCCATTCCCAGACTTAGAACAAGCTCCATCAAATGACATCTTCCAAAATCCTTGGAAAGAGTTTTCTTCATCATGCTTTGGTAGAATTATTTGTTCTGCACTAAAAACAACATAATTCCCAATTCCAACATCCACATAATTTTGCATTACTTCATTTTCCTTTTTCTTAAATGATATGGGATTTCTATGCTCTCATGGAACTTTGATGATAGTCCCATATTTATTTGGAAGCATCCTGCAACTTCCATCATTCATGATATATCCTCCAATCAATGAGCACCAATGTCTTGCCAACACAATGCCATATGTTGGAGGTAAATCGACAATTATAATGGTGAAAATTGTGGTGATATGAGGGGTTGCGGTTATCCATGTGCAAAAATATTTTATTTCACCATAGGTTTGGACTTTTCTTGAATCTATGGCATATATTCTCTCACCAGTTTCATAATAACTCATGCATTATGTTCTGAGTGCTTCCATCACCAATAGAGGCATGATATTATTAGCAGCTCCACTATCAACTAAACAATTATGCAATGTGAAATCATGATTTTCTATTGATATGTAAAATGGTGGGACTTTTCCCCTTTGTCTTACCGATGAAACATTATGTTGTTTCCTTGTATTCATTTTGGCTACTTCAATTATTGAATTTGTATCATCCAATATCTTCAAAATATTTTCTCTCTCTCGAGGTATCTTAACTAAATCCATGAATGGTAAACTAAGTCTAAGCTTGGATAGTTCATCAACTAGATTATAGTTCATTTGCAGTGGAGTCTTCATTTGATTCATGACTAGTTGTTGTTTTGTTGTATCCAGAGCACTATATTTTGCCTTTTCCTTTTCTAGTTGCTCCTTGGTCTTAGATTTATTTGCTTGGGTTCTTGTCTAAACAACATTATATTGTGAAAATTTTGGATCTTCTTGTTCATCAAAGATATAAAAAGAGGATGATCCTTCATCCATTTGTATAGATTCCAAAACTTGATCTTGATTAGCATCAATATCTTGATCAAAGTTTTCAAAATGTTCTTCTTCTACGGTTTCTTATAACATGAGAGCATTTGGATTTGGAACTCTAAGTGATATTGGTCTATGTTCTTCAACTCTATCATTTATTATTCTTGGATCTTGTCCTGGTACTCTTGCATATGGATTTGGTGGGGAAATATTTTCACCTTTGCTGAGTCTAGTAATTTTATTTTACATATGTCTAATTGTTCTACTCATTTGATCCATTTATATCTTCCTCCTTGTCTCTAGGGAAACTCTGGGATCGTGTCTCACATTGGGAGTGTTGGTCCTAAGATCTGCACCTGACTGCTAAAAGGGAAGATCTAGGCCACTTATTAGTTTTTAGAATAATGATTCTTTGTTTTTGGTGGGTAAGTTTAGAGGGTTGGTTTTACTAATACAAGCTCAAGGTTGGGTTTGAATAGGACAAGGATGAGGGTACTCCTTAGCTGATGGCACACTAATGACAAACAATGAAAAACAAACGGTAAAAGCAGAGGAAAGAAACACACCACTCAATGAGTATCCTGCTGCAAGAAGTTTGATGCATAAAATAATATTTCAAGCATAAAACATGTATCAGAACACAATCATTCCCACAGGTTGCAAGAAAAACAAGACTTCACCAAGGCATAGTTGTAATCACAGGTTGCATGTTAATAAAGACAAGTTAGGCAATGGATGAAAAGGAAAGAAAAGTACTTATCACAAATCAAGATTGCATTCATGATAAGACACACACAGATTAGAAAACAAACATTGTCATCAATAGAGTATTCACCAAGTAGAGACTTTAATCCATATGCAGAATAGTTTCAGCCAAGCTGATGTATTGATTTATTCTCCCAAGAATCCTCCCCCACACAATATCCAAAAACTAACTATTTAAAAGAGTTGTAGAGGCTCTCTTCCTTAAGGGAATGATACCTAATTCTAGTTTACTGACTGTAGGACAGACCAACTAAAATAATTGATATTGCACGGAGTTAAACATGCGAACTCCATACCGGACTTAACTGGTAACAAGTGGTTCTTATCACAGACATAAGACCACTTGTTATTTAATCTAAAAGAGTTTTGTAATGGCACAACTGGAACTGCTACTAGCAATGAGACTGCATGTGCTGAAAGAACTGAGATTGGCAGAAAAATACTCGGAGTGGAAGAACAGAGTTTTGCATTGAACGATGACATGCCTGTGAGTTGAAGGCCACTGGAGACAACTGTCTATGTTGGCAGCTATCTGCTTGAGGAAGAAGGTAGTCTTTTGAAGCATTATGGAACTGGTTACATTGAACTGGGATGATCTCCATGTTCGTTGTCTCTGGTAGAGCTTTGGCAGTCGAGCGTACTCTATGTCGACCCCGCCAGCTGCCATCTGTACCTATGAATATCTTTGTTGGAATAGTTTATGATCCAACGGTCAAGAAGGGAGACGTGGAGGCGATCATCCAATGGGGAGGCAAGATGAGTGGATGTGAGGGTAGATGACATATGTCAAAAGGTGAGAGGAGATGTGAATATGACGAAGGTATCAGGAGTATGGAGTTTGTGACGTGTAGTGAAGGATACAGGTGGCACATAGAGAGAGGAGGAGTAAATAGGCTAGGAGGTGAGTGGACGACAAGTGGCCAGTGGTGACAGGAGTGGGAGTATTGTGGTATAATATGAGTGAGGGACAGGTGTTTGGTGGTGAGAGGAATGTTATTGGGAGGAAATACAGTAGGATTCTACAGGGAGGTAGGTGGTAAGAAGATTAGAGAGGGGGGGTCCTAGAACATGGGAAGGTGCCACGTTGGGTGGGGCTCGTGGCAGGGAAACTACTTTTCCCAGACCCCCCCCTTCACATTAAAGGTAAAAGGGTCGGGGGGTCCGGGAAGCCGTGAGGACCGTTGATCTAAAGGATGGGGATGTCACGGATAGAGATTAGCGCGGGGGTTAGGCGCCCCGTGACAAAATGTCTTTTCTCCTCCTTAAGTAATCTTGAATTCCATGGGAGTTGTCAATCTAGATTGAATATTGGATCTTGACCATCAATCATGTCAACCTGTTGTCTGCCCGCATCTAGAGGCCGAGGAGGATTGTTCCTATTAGTTGAGTTCCCTGCAGAAGCTTACTGATATTTTAATGGATTTATCGACCCTGGTTGCCTCCTGCACATATATAACTTGATGGACCTGCATGGAGTTCATTAGTGGCAAATACAATTACAAGTGTTTGAACTTGAACTAGATATGTGTTTACCTTTCAGGCAATAAAAATAGATAGTCCAACAACGTAAAAGGTGAACAGGGAACATGAAAACAAAAATGGAGGACAGGCTACACAAACCACAACATAACTCAACATGATGGATGGATAGGATATCACAGAGAAAAGGACAGGGGTGCATACCTAGGTACCAACATTGGCTCCAACTAGGGATAGCTCATCCCTGGGAGGTGTTAAGAACTGTATATCGGTGCCTTATCCATTGGGATCACATAATTTCTCTTACGTTGCATCACTTATCTTTATTCCTATCTGTCAGCCCTGTACATCTGCTACTAGCCCCAGCCATGCATTTTATAAACGAACTGAAAAAGAAATGCTCGAATGACGAGATTTATTCAACGCACTCATAACTAATCAAAAACGACAATCAAATTAACGCATCTATAGTACAAGAGGGACCTTCCCTCATCTTTAAGAAAAATAGTGTTTTAGGAAGATCCCATTTATTGGGTCTCCAGAGATCTATGCATCATTCAGGTTGTGTAAGATAAAGGTGTTATTGTCCAACGCCTCAACTACCTTAAAAGGGACAAACCAAGGTTGTCAAATTTACCATGCTTGGACTTGTCATCCCTTCTAGCATCCCACCTCAAGACCAGGTCACCTTTCTGAAAAAGATCCTTCGTGGTTTTATTGTCAAAGGTTGATTTGATATTGATATGGTATGCTTCATTCCTCTGATTCAATGCTTCTCTCCTTTGTTGAACCTCTATAATCTGGAAGATTCTTCTTTGGATGTCATTTGGCTCCTCCATCTCTTCCTGTAAGAACTT
Organism: Picea engelmannii; assembly: GCA_009831015.1. Taxonomy (NCBI): domain Eukaryota; kingdom Viridiplantae; phylum Streptophyta; class Pinopsida; order Pinales; family Pinaceae; genus Picea; species Picea engelmannii. The sequence goes on along the minus strand of ML824231.1, from coordinate 26,397 downwards.
TAAGACTGGTATACCAATTTGAGTGGGAAAAACAACATCTATGCCATAAACAAGATGGAATGGTGAGGTTCCAAAAGACCTCTTGGTGTTGATTCTATCAGCCCACAAAGCATAATTAAGTTTGGAGTCCCAATCTTTCTTGTTATCAATCAACAAGTTTTTGATAATATTGATGAGAGTTTTATTTGATGACTCTGCCAGACCATTCCCCTGAGGATAATAGGGTGTGGAATGTGTCAAGTAAATGTTATTATTGCCACATAAGTAAATCATGTCTTTGGATTTGAATGCTTGGGCATTTTCTGTTACAAGATTGTTGGGGCAACCAAATCTGGAAAAAATATTAGTTTCCAAGAAATTGATGATCACCTTGTCAGTTGCATTCCTGGTGGGCACAACCTCAATCCACTTGGTGAAGTAATCAATGGCAGTGAGGATCCACTTGTGGTTTCCACTAGAGGGTGGATTTATTTCTCCTATGAAGTCTAACCCTCGTTGTTGGAATGGACCACCAACAATGATAGGATTTAGGGGAAGTGATAGTAACTTCTTATTTCTTGCAAACATTTGGCACTCATTGCATGCTCTGACAGTAGAAAAAACATCAAAGAAAAGGGTGGGCCAATAATACCCTTCCCTTAGGATATTGAGAGCTGTAGCCTTCCAATGATGGTGTCCTCCACATACTCCTCTGTGCATTTCTGTTGTGACTTGTTTGGCCTCATTTTCATCAAGGAATTTTAACAGGATGCCAACAGGATCTCTCCAATAAAGGTTCTGGTTTGAGATGCAGAATTTGATGGATTTCAATTTGAGAGACCTGGCCTTTGTCTTCTTCACATCTGGTGGACATTCAAAATGTTGTAGAAAATAGATGATGTTTTTATACGAAGGTGAAGAGGAGTAGTTTTCAAATACCTGTAAGCTGTCTTGTCCAGGTTGTATGATGGGTGCATCTGATTGGGTGAAGATTTGGTGCAATTCTAGCACCTTATAATTTGATTCTGATATCAATTTGGCTATTCCTTTCCCCTTGAACAACTTGGTGGGATTTATGTGCAAGTCATACTCCAACAGTTTGACAATCCATTTTCCTCTTTTTCCCTCATTGTCTGGCTAGACTTCAATCTCTTTGACACTGTTGCTAGGAACAAAGGTTGTTATGCTAGACTGCAACACATAAACCCTGAAGGCTTTGAGGGCTTTGAACAGTGCATAAGCCTTCTTTTCTAATATATCATACTTCATCTCAGCATCTCTAAGAGATCTGCTGAAAAAGGCTATGAGTTGTTCATGCCCTTCTTTATTTTTCTATAGTAATACAACAACAATGGTTTCTTCTGAAGAGAAGGAAAAGATGAAGAAATATTTGGTATAGTCTGGACTGGAGAACACAGGGGCTTCAACTAAAGATTTCTTGATTGTTTGGAAATATTATTTTTCCTCAAAGGACCATTTTACCACAACATATTTCTTCAACATGTTAGTAATAGGCTTCAAAATTTCATCAAAATTTGGCACAAAAAGAATTTCATCAAAATTTGGCACAAAACGTCTGAGGAAGTTTATCTTACCAATGAAAGATTGAACAAACTTTTTGTTTCTGGGGATCTCAATCTCTCGAATGGCACAAACCCTCTTTGGATCAATTTTTATACCTCCTGTTGATATGGTGTGGGCCAGGAGATTTCCTTCTGGCATGGAAAAGTGAGACTTTCTAGGATTCATGGATATTCCATATCTCCCACATTTCTTGAAAACCTGCTCCAGGTGCTGCAAATGTTCATAATCAGACTTGGAGAAAATGGTTATGTCATCCAAGTATATAACCATAAATTTGTCTTTCTCCCCCACAAAAGCTATGTCCATGGCCCTCTGAAAAGTGGCCCCTGCGTTCATCAGCCCAAAGGGCATTTTGTCATACATGAATGTTCCCCATGGGGTGGTGAATGTTGTTTTTTCTTTATCCCCCTCACACACTGCTATATGGTTATAACCAGAGTAACCATCTAGTAAGGAAATTATGTGTGCACCTACCACCCTTTGTAAAATATGAACCATCTTGGGGAGGGGGTAATTTTCCTTCAGAAAACATTTGTTGAGATTTCTGAAGTCAACACACAAGCGTATCTCACCATGTTTCTTCCTTTCAGGTACTAAGTTGGCCACCTAGATTGACTACCTCAATGGTACAATAATATTGGCATCCAACATTCTTTTCAAGTCTTTCTCAATTATGGTCATTAACATGGGATTAAACTGTCGAATCTTCTGTTCGAATGGCTTGGAGCCAGCCTTTAGAGGGATCTTATGTTGGATGATGTCAACGTCAAATGTCTTCAAATATTCATAGGACCATGCAAAAGTATCAACAAATTTTTTAATGAGACTGACATACCTGTCTTTTTGTTCTGCAACTAATGCTTTGGATAGCTTGATTATCTTGGGATTCTTAGTGGTCCCAATATTACAATCTATCACCTCTTCTTCTAGACTCTTCATGGCAACTCCTTTGTAAACATCATTACTGTCAAAAAATCTCTCCAAAGGAACTAGTCCTTTTGGAATATGGTTGATTTTTAGCTCCACAATATTATGACCAACCAATGTCTTCAATAGAGGAGATGGTTGTTGATCTTCCAATTCATCATCTTCACCTTCTTGGCCCTTTTGATCAATTGATATATTGGAGAATTAATCAATTGTGTGTAGAAATATCTGCAACTCCAGATCATCACTAAAGACCTACCAGTGTTTTACGTTGTCTGGTATGGTTGTTCTATGTATGATCTCGACCTGATATTTGATATTTGGGCCAATGGGAGGCTTGAAAGTGTTGGCAGCTAAGGCCAAAGAGTCTACCTTCTGATTTTGTTCTCCGTGAATAAAGGAAATGTTGAATGCTAGAAAGAAGTTATCGATCAGATCCCATACCTCGTTTTTGTACTTCTTGAGCCTCAGTTGCTTGGCTTGATAGATGTTCCTCACTTGAATGATGACCAACTCATAATCACCAAAAACTGCTAAACAATCAATGGCCATGTCTTTGGAAGCCCTCAATCCCAATACCAGAGCTTCATATTCAACTATATTGTTAGTAGTTTCAAACTCTAGCTTATAAGAGAGGGTTATTACTTCTTCTGAAGGGAAAATGAGGAGAATACCTGAACAACCAAATCCTTATTTGATGAAGAACCATCGAAATACATATTCCATACTATGTTTTGTTGACCTGTTAGTGGCTGATCTTTACATTGGATAACTGATATTTTAGTTTCATCATCATTTAAATGGAAGACATATGAGCCAATCTCATCCTGAACAACATAAATTGGGTGATTTCTTGGGTTCTGATGGTCACTGACAATGTAGGATAACCTCACCTCTTTGTATAGCCTCCTATGTTCACCTCCAAACACAGGAATGGTGGCATAAGTGAGGTCCATTTGTAATGATCCTCCAACCTTCTTAGCCCAAGTTCTGGAGAAAAGAATACCAAACTTTGGGGTAATGTCTTCTAGAACAATGCCCATCACTACACTCTTCATGGGTAATTGTGCTAGAGAAACCACCATATCCTATATAAATCCCAGACATTTTACTTTCTTAGAATCAAAGGAGTACAGGTCTTGGTAAGGCTTGGTAATCTCTAGACCTAGTTCTTCCATAACAACTTTGGGCATGACAGTGTGAGAGGCTTCTGAGTCCATAAGACAGTTATGTAGGATCTTATCATGGACATTCAAATATATATATAATGGAGAAGAATCATCAGAGCCATATTCAATGTGTGGGCCCATGGTAATGGATGGGTTTTCATCCTACAAACTAATCACATAAGAAGATACACTAGAAGGAGTTGGGTACATAACTTTCATGATGGATTTTTTGAAAGGTTCATTTTTTAACAATTCTGTCAAAGCACAGGGATCTTGATCTTGCTCAACTCATGTTCTAGGTTGAAAGAGGTTGGTGGCCTATCAAATTATTTTATTTCAGGGACTACAAGTTTTGATAGGGGAAGTTACCGAGTTTTAGATGACATACCTTTATTTGGACTTGGCTTGGGGGGAGCTTCAACTTTTTTTCTTTGATAAAAAATGGTGGCCTTAGAGGGCCTTGCTCTTGTCCTAAAATCATATTTCTTCTTGGGTTGACCTTGAATAACTCCCTCCTCCCCTATCTGATCATCAAACTGATTTGAAAATTGTGCTACCTCATATTCTTGTTGTGTTAAGTGGCTGGTGTAATAATCTGTTTCATTGAAAATCACAACAATATCATCCACAACATCATTGTCTGCATCCATCTCCTCAATTTGATTTTTTTGGAAAGGAGGCACTACCCTTTGATCATCAACATTTCTCCTTTCTCTCTGCATTATTTGAGGGGCATAATTAGACCTTTTGAACTGATTTTGATTTCTATTTCCAGCCCCTTGATAAGTTTTGTTTGGTTGTTTGGATTCCCATTTTATCTTATCTATTTTAGAATTCAGATCCTTTAAAGTATTGGTCATTTCCTCAAGTTTTGGATCATATGTGGTTGAGTTAGAGGATGTAGGGGCATCGTCTCTCTGTTTTTTCTTATCTTTATCAGATCTAGTCTTTAGTCTGTCTGATGCCAAAATATTGTATTCAACCTCAATGGTTGCTTCCTGCATGGACAACAGTGTGGTTGATATTCTCTCTCTCGGGAGGATGAATAAATATGCATCAAATGCATTATCATAAGTGATCATGGCAGAGGCTTCAGTTGATTTAATTTCATCTGGGATTCTACCATACATTTTATTGAATCTCTTGGTGAAGTCTGAAATAGATTCACCATTATTTCTCTTTAGATCCCCAAATTCAGTGATATAGTAGAGGTAATCTCTCCTATATCCCCACTGCTTTATGAAAGATTCATCTAATGACTCAATATTTGCAATGTAATTTGGAGGAAGACCCTTGAACCATTATATGACTTCCCCATCCAGACTCTGTAAAAACAACCTCATCCATACATCATCATAATTAATGTTAAAGTTATCTGCAAATATCTAGAAGGCTACGAGATGTTCTTTAGCAGTTACTCCACCTTCCCCATTATATCTTGGCAAATATTTTATATAATCTGTGGTTGGGAGTGCATGTAACCCTATAGGTAGTACTAGGGGTGCATATCTGGCAGCAATTATGAAATCCATATTGTTAACAACCATGGTTTGAATAATAGGAATATGCAAATTTATGGGAGATACAGGGGTGGATGCAGGACTGGATACTGAAGAAGAATCAGGAGTTGAAGAGGTTTGAGACCCTTTGGAATTATGATTCTCAGGGCTATCAAATTCAAGCTGCTTGTGATGATGATTTGAAGTATTCTCTTGGTAAGCAACTTTTCCCTTGAGGGGGAAGTATATCTCTGAGCTACAGTGGATTTTCTTAGTTGCCATTTTGGCTCAGAGACTACTTTGTTATTCTCAGGGTTAGAATGAGCCTTCTTGGATTTCCTGTTTTCAGATTTGGATCTGTTGAATCTCTTTCTGGTCGCCAATATTTCTTCTTTAAATTTTACTCAGTGAAGTTACCAGGTGAAATATGGCAGTCTATCTATGTCTGATATTAGTTCACCATAGAAGGTTAGAGCTGATCAATTTTCATTCTCCCAGGGAAATATATTTCGTTACTTCGTTCCCCAACAATGACGCCAAAAGATGTTGGTCCTAAGGTCTGCACCTGACTGCTAAAAGGGCAGAGCTAGGCCACCTATCATTTTTTAGAATAATGATTCTTTGTTTTTAGTGGGTTAGTTTAGAGGGTTGGTTTTACCAATACAAGCTCAAGGTTGGGTTTGAATAGGAAAAGGATGAGGGTACTCCTTAGTTTATGGCACACTAATGACAAAAAATGAAAAATAGAGGGTAAAAGTAGAGGAAAACAACACACCACTCAATGAGTATCCTGTTGCAAGAAGTTTGATGCATAAAATAATTTTTCAAGCAGAAAACAGGTATCAGAACACAATCATTCTCATAGGTTGGAAGAAAAAAAAGAATTCACTAAGGCATAGCTGTAATCATAGGTTGCATGTAAATAAAGACAAGTTAAGCAATAGTTGAAAAGGAAACAAAAGTACTTAGCACATTGCATTCATAATAAGAGACACACATATTAGAAAATAAACACTGTCATCAATAGTGTATTCACCAGGTAGAGACTTTAATCCGTATGCAGAAAATTTTTAGCCAAGCTTATGTATTGATTTCTTCTCCCAAGAATCCCC
>ML824230.1:54446-66020 GCA_009831015.1 Picea engelmannii | reverse complement strand
GAAGGTTAAGATGCATGATCTTCTCGTGCAACAAGGCGCAGTGAAGGTGCTTTTGGGAAAAGTGAAACAACCCGCATCCATAACAGATGATGATTGGGATGAGATGGATGGGAGAGCATTGAGTGTCATACGCCTGTGTTTGGTTGAAGATGTATTGTTCAACATTTTTACAGAGAATACAAGAGTTGGTTTGTGGTCAAAGTTGGAAAGTCTGTACATGATGAAATCCTTGACAAACAAGATCTTCCTGAAAAGGAAATTGTACAGTTTGCACATGAAGGAAGGTATGAAAATACTCGATCATCTACATACTCTCAATACTCTTCTAGTCCAGTTAGATAGCATGGGAGTGAAATTTGAATCCGAAGACAAGGAAATTACTTTATTGTGTTCTTTGCCCACATAGTGGGATCATTTTGTTACCTCTATTAGTTTTAGTTCGACAGAAAGTATTGAGTTTGATGATACTGTAGGGTCTTTACTGTCTGAGGAAATAAGGAAGAAATCCAATCTAGAAACCTCTACATCTGAGACATTGGTGATCAGAGGCAGACCAAAAGAAAGAGGATAGGGTCAGAGGGATTTCTCTCGGTCATAGTCGAAGGTGAGAAAGAGCAAGCTCAAGTGTTGGTTTTGTGGAAAATCTGGACACCTAAAGAAGGATTGTTGGAAGCGACAACAAGCCTCCAAAGAAGACCCTCCAAAAGTGACGAAAGAATAAAATGCAACCGAAATAGGTTCAGCAACACATTCAGGTATAGTTGATGAAGTTTTATCAATTAGTATTGGTTCACGTCATTATCAACAGTGGTTATTAGATTATGGTTCTTCAAACCACATGTGTCCTCATAGACACTCGTTTATTACTTACCAGTCTATAGATGATGGATTAGTTTACATGGGAAATGATATTTCATCTAAAGTTGTGGGAATTGGTAGCATTTGAATTAAGATGTTTGATGGAACTATTAAAATACTAACTCATGTAAGACATGTACCTGATATTAAGAAGAGCCTAATCTCTTTGGGATTCTTAGACAGAGGAGGTTATAGGACTATTGTGCAAGGTGGAGTTATGAAGGTCTACAAAGGAATTCTACTATTTATGAAAGCAAAGAACATTGGTAGCCTGTTTCTGTTAGAAGGGAGGACTGAATCAGATCATGCGATAATGGTATCTAAGAATGACAGTGATTCTGTTCGATTATGGCATCAACGGTTGGGTCATATGAGCGAACAAGGATTAAAGGTTTTAACTGATTGCAAGTTACTTCCTAGCCTAAAGTCTTTAAAGTTAGATTTCTGCAAGCACTGTATTTATGGAAAATAGAATAGGCAAATATTTAAAACTGGAAGACACACTAGCAAAGGAATCCTAGACTATATCCATTCTGATGTTTGGGGACCATCACCTACTATTTCATATGGAGGATCATCATATTTTGTAACTTTTATAGATGATTTCTATAGGAAGGTGTGGATCTATATGTTAAAGAGTAAGGCTGATGTATTTACAGTTTTCAAGCAGTTTAGAGCTTTAGTGGAAAAGAGCACTGGTAGATCCGTTAAATGTTTAAGAACAGATAATGGTGGTGAATTTACGTCAATGGAGTTTGAGAATTATTGCAAGGAATTTGGGATTGATAGGCATAAAACCACTTCCTATACTTCTCAATAGAATGGAGTTGTTAAACACATGAACAACTTCTAGAGAGAGCAAGGAATATTCTTAGTAATGCCAATTTGCAGTAGGAACTATGGGAAAAAGAAGCAACTACAACTTGTTATCTGGTCATATTTCAAGACATACTATCTAAGAAACAATATTTATCTGAAAGTTACTATGAAAGAAAAACCAAAGAGTTTTATGAACTATGACTCGGTCAAATGACTATGGATGACGTGATAAACAAATTCTTGGAATTATTATGGTTCATACCTTATATCCAGGAGGAAAAAGTAAAATTCCAACGATTCCTAAGTTGTTTACCATAGTCCTATAGGGACAAAATTAAATTCGACAACCGGAAGTCCTTAAGTGAAGTTGTAGTGTCCCCAAGGCCGAGCCTCGTTGTAAACCATGTTCTGAAAGGAATTGTAATTATGTTTTATAGGCTGGTGAGCCACGTTTGTATAAGCTGGTGGGCTTATGTGATTGTTAGGCCAGAGAAATTAAGGGTTAGAGGCCAAGGGCCTCATTTTGTACTTGTATATATGCAAAAACATTTAATAAAGTTGTAAACATCGGCAGGTGCATACCGACCACGATGAATGAGTGAAGGGGGGGGACTAAGCATACACAGAGTGGGCAAGGAATTAGGGGTTGGAAGGTGGGAAAGGGGCTAAGTGTTGAGCTTGGGGGATAAGCCTAGGGGACTTAAGCCTCGGAATAATATTTTAATATTATCCCAAAAAAAAAGACATGTGTATTTTATGTTTTATCCTAAGTTTTTGGCAAGTGAGGATGTACAAGGGTGATGCGTGCTGGTGGAATGCATGCAGTTCCATGGGTGACAAGTGTCAACCCTGACGCATGCGAATAAAATGGCCAAGGTGAGCCATGAGAAGGGTTCCTCCCCCCATTCAACCCGATTGCCTAAACGCGTACGAAGCCCTGGATAGTACGACCAACCCAACTCCTGTAGAGAACCTTTATGCATCCCTGTGATTCAAAAAGTCTGTGTCTGGCTCTGAGAAAACTTGTGTGTCCATTCCCGAAACGAGAAGCATGTGTTGATTTCGGGAAAGAGTCTATGTTGTTCGAGAAAGATGGTACTCCCTTCTCTGTTCTAAATTAGGGAGTCTACATCGACCCCTGTGTGGACGACTCGTCACGCATCACTAAGAATCCAGAGTTGTTTGATCCTATGTGACTTGTTGGCCAGTTTGTACAACACTCCCTCCAGGTGAGAGAGGTGGTTGAAGTTGGAAGAGTAGGTTGATGGACCTAGGAGCCACTCCCTCCAGGTGAGAGAGTGCGCAGAGGAAGGAGAGAACTCCTAGAAGGAACCCTGTAGCTACCACATAGCCTGGAGACTTCCGTTCCGGCCTGTTGCTATAACCCAAGGCAAGGGAGGTTAGCAGCCGAAGGACTATCCAGGTGACAGAGAAGGTGTATCGTCTTGGGGTGGAACATGCATGTGGGGAATCACGAACTGTGGGCAGTGAGTGTGGGTGGTTCTTGGGAGAGAATTCCTTCCTGTGGCTATGTGTTTTTTTCCCTGTAACCTCAGCCTAACCTAGGAATCCTTGTCTCGGGGTGGAGCTTAGTCCTAGCTCGAGGGTGACTCACTGCTGAGATGAGGAGCAGTGTGGTCTAAGGCTGGGAGGTTCGTGGAAGGCCTGCACTCGATTGGTGGAATTACCATTGTTCAAAGATAAGTATCTGATTATGTTTTAATCATGTTTTTGCATGAATCTACTGCTTATGTTATCATGATTTCCACTGTGTATATGAATTAGTATGAATGCTATCGATTGTTAGTTATGGAAGTAACTCATATGAATACTTTGTGTAGAATGTGTTTATTGTTTCAATGCTTGTGGATTATATAATACCTGTATGAGTTATGTACCAAGGGGGTGTTAAAGTCTCCTTTTAAGAGCGATTTAGCCATGTTAGCTAAAAGGGTGCGCTACAGAAGTTTTCAGGAAGCCCTGAATATGTTACGACCAATAGAAACAATAGTCGAAATTTCCCAAGCCTTGGAAAGACAAGAAACAAGACCGAATGAATTGGCGTAAGAAGGGATATCAACCACCCCCTTTCCGGAACGCAGAAAAGAGTTTTCCAAGGAAATATTTTCACGCCAATAACCAGAAAACCCAAGGAGGTGGTAAACCAGTCAATCTGGGAACAAAGAAGTTTGGGGCTAGTCCCATAGAACCATTAAAATGATGGGAATTTGGAGCACCTCACTTAAGGAGGAACTTCCCACATTTGACTTTAGCAACCAGGACTACGGTTCACAACCTACAGGAATCCTCTACAGTGGGAGACGTGGGCAGTAGTTTACATCAGATCAATGCAGTCATGGATGACCGACAAGATGATCACCAATCCAGTGTAGTGAAAATTGAAGGTAAAATTAACAATACTTGTATTTATGTTTTAATTGATCCTGGAGCTACGTTGAGTTATATCTCTCCTGGTGTAGTGGATTCAATTAAACTTAAGAAAACAAGACATGAAAAATCTTGGCTAGTACAACTAGCAACATAAACAAAAAGAAAAGTATATGATTTTATTTCCGACTGTGAGTTCAGTTTAGGTGGTCAAAACACAAAGACAAATCTGAACATTCTACCATTAGGGTCTTATGACATAATTATCGGAATGGACTAGTTATAAAGGAATAAAGTAGTTTTAGATTTTTATGAAAAATAACTCAAATATAAAGATGAAAATGACATTGTTAGGACCGTTCAAGGCATACAAAAATCAATCTCAGTTAGGCATATTTCAACAATGCAATTTAAGAAGTGCTTGAGAAAAGGTTGCCAAATTTAGGCCATCCAAGTGACAAATCTGTTGGAAAAAGAAAATAAACCTAGCCTAAAAGATTTTTTCGTCTTGCATAATTTTAGAGACATGTTTGTTGATGAGATACCTGAATTGCCCCCAAGGAGAGAGAAAGAATTTTCTATCGATCTGCTACCGGGATCAGCTCCTATATCTAAGGTTCCCTACCAAATGAGTTTACTTGAGTTAACATAATTAAAGATTCAACTAAAAGAATTGTTGGACAAGGAATACATCAGGCCAAGTGTCTCACCATGGGGAGCACCAGTCCCTTTTGTTAAAAACAAAGATAGATCTCTAAGACTATGCATTGATTATAGACAGTTAAACAAAATGACTGTTAAGAACAAATACCCCTTACCTAGAATCAATGATCTGTTCGATTAAATAGGTGGGGCAAATATTTTCTCTAAATTGGATTTAAGATCTCGTTACCACCAGATTAGAATAAAAGATGAGGACATAAGTAAAACAACATTCATAATGAGATATGGACATTAGGAAATCATTCTTATACCATTTGGTCTCACTAATGCACCAACGACATTTATGTGTTTAATGAACAACATTTTCAGTCAGTACTTGGACAAGTTTGTTTTGGTGTTTATTGACGATATCCTAGTATATTCTAAAATGGAAGAAGGACACGAAGAACACCAAAGGATAGTTCGACAGACTTTAAGAAAACACAAATTGTATGCTAAATTCGACAAGTGTGACTTATATCAAAATAAAATAAAGTACCTAAGACATGTAATATCTAAAGAATGTATTGCAGTCGATCCAAAGAAAATAAGAGCCATCATGGAATGGTCGATCCCTAAGGATGTAGCAGACATCCATTCATTCAGGGGACTCACCAGATATTACCGTAGATTTATAGAGGGATTTTCCAATATTTCATACCCCATCACATCATTGAAAAATAAAGAAACCAAGTTTAACTGGTCACAAAAATGTTAGGACAATTTTAATAAGTTAAAGGAATTGTTAACAACTACACACATTTTAAAAGTATCAGATCCAAACAAATACTTCACAATCTATGTGGATGCGAGTCAAGAAGGTCTGGGTGGTATCCTAACTCAAGAGGGTCATGTTATTTGTTATGAGTCCCGAAAAATAAAGGAGCACGAATGAAACTACGTCACTCATGAATTAGAGTTAGGGGTGGTAATACGCACTTTAAAGATGTGGAGGCACTATATAATGGGCAGAATTTTTTTGTTATTGAGTGATAACAATGGCGTTAAATTTTTGTTTAGTCAACCACACCATAACGCAAGGCAAGGAAGATGGTTGGCCTTGTTGAGCAAATTTGACTTTGAGGTAAGACACATCAAGGGTAAGGAAAACAAGGTGGTTGATGCCTTAATTAGAATAACTCATGGGATGTTTGAAATGAACATTAGGAGGGTTGAAAGTGATCTTGAGCAAAGGATAAAGACTTCAAATAGTAATGATGAAAATTACACTAAAACAGTGGAAGATTTACGAAATAATGCAGAAAATTTAGACAAAAATGGTCTACTAAGATTTAAAAATAGATTATACATACTAGATTATGTTGAATTAAAGTTAACCATTTTAGACGAAGTACATAAGAAACTATATTCTGGTCATTCGGGATACCAGAAAATGGTGACAGCATTAAGGAAGTTACTTTTTTGGCCTAATATGAAGGGCGAAATAGAAGAATACTTATCCAGGTGCCAAGATTGTCAATAGGTGAAAGATGAACACAAACATCCAACCAATCTGTTGCAACCTCTACCTGTGATGGAATGGAAATGGGAGGCTATATCACTGTATTTTATTACAGGTTTTCCTCGAACTCAAAAACAAAATGATTCAATTATGGTAGTAATCGATAAGCTTAGTAAGTCTCAAAAATTTATTCCTATAAAGTCTACTTATAAAGCTATTAACATCGCTGAAATATTCATGAAATAAATTTTTAAACTGCATGGAATTCCTAAAATGGTGATTTTGGACAGAGACGTAAAATTTACATCTACATTTTGGAAAGAATTGTTTGCAGGGTTGAATATTGACTTGAATTTTGGCACAAGCTACCATCTACAAACGGATGGGCATACTAAACGAAAAAACCAAATCATGGAGGATATGTTATGTATGTATGTAAGGATGAATCCAAGTTAGCGGGAAGACTACCTGCACCTAGTGGAATTTGCATACAATAATGGTAACTAGACATCGGATAAGATGAGACCCTTCAAAGTACTGTACGAAAAAAAGTGCATGACTCTGATTAGCTGGGATAACCTAGTTGAAAAAATCATGGTGGGGCCACAAATGCTCTAGGAAATGTAGGGTACGGTAAGAAAAGTAGAGAATAATTTAAAAGAAGCACAAGAGAGACAGAAAAGTTACGCGGACCTGAAAAGAAGACACCAGGAATTTCAAGTGGGAGACCACATCTATTTAAAAGTCAAGTCTAGAATAATTTCACTAAATCTAGGAAACTGTTCCAAGTTGGCACCAAGATTTTGTGGCCCTTTAGAGATCATAGCTCGAATTAGACCCGTGGCATATCAACTTACTCTTCTTGCAAATCTGAAAATTCATAATGGATTTCATGTTTCTTTGTTAAAAATTTATGTTCATGATCCTACTCACATGATCGATTGGAACATTGTGCAAGTGGAACCAGAAGGCAAGTTCCAAGCAGAACCTCTATGCATTCTGGACAGGAGATAAATAACACTACAGACATAGTCATCGCCCAGGTAAAAGTGCAAAGGAATCACTTTAGTCTTGAGGATGCCACTTGGGAGTTGGAAAGAGATTTGCAGAAATGTCATCCAACCCTATTCTAAGAAAGGGACGAACATTGAGGACAATGTTGTACTGAACGGGGAAAGGATGTAACATCCCCAAAAATAAATTATTTTTGAGTCTCAAAATACTTGGGAATTTATTTCCGTTTTTAGCAAATTCAAATTTGGAAAATTATTTACATTTATTGTTGTTCTGAATTTGGGGATTTAGTTAATTGTAATTAATTATTGTGATTGATTGGGCAAAGATTTGATTTCCCATCTAACTCTTTGACTATGACACTTGTAAGAGACAAATCCTTGTTATATTTATTTCTCAAAGACAAATGGAATAACTAGGTTGAAATTAGCTAACCATTACTCCATGAGTGGGGAACATGCTTGAACTATCTCAGGGATGAATTTTACAAGTGGAAAATCAGGAATTTTGCCATTTACAGACCCTGGAAATTAGAAATTTGTAAAGATGCGAAAATTCCCAAGGAGAAAAGGCCTTGGAACAAGAAGCTTTTCCATATATATAGCATATGGGAGGAGGCAGGATGCTGCCTAGTATGTTGGGGAAAAGACAAACTTGTTGTTATGAGAACTAATTATGAGTGTGAGGAAAGGAGAACTTCTGATATGAAGAAAAACATCAGTTTCTATTATGAGCATTATTTCTGAGTTTGAGGCAAGGAGAATTGGGATCTGAAAGATGGATATAGCGAAATAGGAGTTTCGATGTTCACCCTCATGGATTCATGGTCGGGCTAGGGGGTGGATGGAACAAGTAGTTCGGTTGTTCTGTTCCATGGTTGGGTAGAACTTGACTCTTCAATTTGTTGTCCCGACAATTTGTTTAGATATGTTCTTCTAATCTTCCCTGATTATCGTTCTGTTGATTAATAATTGTTATAATATATTTACTTAGTTCTAGTTAAATGTTCTATTGATGGATGATCGATATCTTACATCTACTTGTTGGGTATAAGGAAATAAATTATTGAATAAATCTCTGCAGTTAAATTTATGCATTGAGTAGAGCCAAGAAAGACTGTTGTATGTGATAATCGTTGATAAATGTATGGAATTTTTCCTAAGTAGAGTTAAGAAAAAGTGTTGTGGGTATTACTGTTAATGAAAGTGTGAAGGTTCTCCTACTCATGTGATTTAATCTCTGGTACAATAGAAAAACAATTTATCGGATCCATCTGTGGTTGATATTAAGGATGTTTAAATTCTACAATTACCAAATGGAATTTTGAGGGAATATGAGAATTGGAATATATGTGTGTGTGTGTGTGTGTGTGTGTGTGTGTGTGTTGTTACCTACGAAATTTATGAGCTAGCTGAACATCTATTACAGAGAAGCTATTTCTAGGCTATTGAAAGTATTTTTTCCTTTCAAGCCGACTATATGAAATATAGAAAAAGGTTGCAGTTATCTTCCTTTGATAAACTCAGGAGAAATATCCAGGGATTTTAACTACATAAACCTGTTATTTATTGTACAGTCGGTTCAATATGTTAAACAAGTCTTCAAACTCTACATAACACCTGCAATCATAAATACTATTTAGGAAAATCATCTTGAGTAGGGGTTTCCCCTCTATCCTTTTCTTTAAGGATTGAAGATAAATTTAACGAGTTGTTTATAGGAGCCTGGTATAAAGACTATCAAGATAATAATGTGCTAGGGTAGATCTGTATCTTTTTCAACAGAATCTGGGTCATTATATCGAGTGTAGTTTCAAGAAGGTTAAGGTCAAGAGTCTTTTGACTTTCGAAAGATCAGGAGAGATAGTGCGAAGCTGCACAAAGAGTGCAAGTGTGCGCGGGGCCAAAGTCATGTTTCATTGATGAAAGCTCAAGAGGGACAATGATTTCAGAAAATGCACACGAGACCTAAAGTTAGAGGGCTCGCAAGAGAAATTTGGAAGGTGTAGTATTTGAAACGTTTGAAATCTCCGAGGTTAGGGAAGATAGCGAAAACAAAGCTTAAGAGGGATAATGGTGTTAAGCCTCAAGAAGAAACACTTAAAAAAGTATCCAAGTCTTGAAGTGTTGAAGTATCTAAATGTGAAGCACAAACATAAAAGGTAATCGCAGGAAGATCAAGGGTTAAGATCCATTTAGGAGAAGCCAAAATATTTCAAGCTATTAGATCTTATAGAAGTAGCGAACTGGTTAGTCGTAGGGAATTATCAGAATTTCGCAAACCAGAAGATTTGTAAGAAGCAGAGTGAAATCTGCGAAACCTTGAAACGCAAAATCTCGAAATCATTGGGACCGTCCATCGAAAGGGGACATGTGGCAAGAGATAATCATTTTGCTGACTCAGAGAGAGGAAAGGTCAAAGGGAAGAGTCGTGAGGATTCACGAAACACGATTGAGGAGAGATTTGGACCATCGATTGTCCAGGGAGAATTTTTAAATATCAGGGATACACAATACACAAAATTCAAAGTCCTGATACATGAAGGGAATATCTATACCGTTAGATCTAGAGGAGCGCAACCCATCGGATTTGGGGGGATCCAAAAATGTCGACGTGTCAGAAGTCGAGAATGGAGAGGAAGTGTTAACTTGGAAGTCGCGAGTCGCGAATTCCCGATTTGTGAAAGGAGAGTTTGGAGAGGATATGTGTCAACGGGTCAGGAGATCTAGAACGAAGTGGAAGTTGAAGTGTTGAATCAGTCGAAGCCTGGAAAGCCGAAGAGCTAAGAATCGTCGATGCGAAGGAGGACACGTGGTGCCAGATCTGGAACTCTGGCAGATATCCAGTCAGCAGGGACAAGAAATTGAGATTTGAGACTTACGAATTCTAGAGAGCCGGAACAGATATGAGCCGTCAGATCACCCGAAGTGAATCTGAGTCGTCAGATCCGGAGAGGAGATGTGGCGAAGATATGTCGACTCTGGGTAAACACATGTCTTATTTAAGAGGACACATGGTAGGATTCCGCGTACTTAAGGGGAAGGAAAGATGGACTTGATATTTGATATCCCCAAAGGCCGGATCCGTGAAGGAGATCCTAGCCGTGGATTCAAGGGGACAGGTGGAAATAGATCTTCCACTCCATGAGATTGAAGAGTAGAATTGAGAGTTGAAAACTACCGGAGGCCAAAAGGGTGGAGTCAACGATAGTCGTTGATCGAGAGGGGAGTTAGGTGTCGACAGATCATGGGAATCTGGGGAGACGCGTGGAAAAGGAAAGCAGGGTGGAACGAAATTTGATAGTAGTCGTTGATCGGAAGTAGCACTAATAGGAAGGATATCGATGGACAAGGAGAGTTGTGAAGCCAGAACTTGTGCACAGGATAATTTTTCGTTGAGCGGGCCGCAATTTTCAGCCATTGTTTTGATGATGGGATAGGAGTTAGCTGGAGGAGGATTGCGAGGCGAAAAACTGGTTGGTTTGAAACCACTATTGCAACCACCATTCTTATTCTAGATATGTAGGTAATATAAGAGGCTAGGTATGGCTAAGTTACGAAGTTACCCTACCCTTTGAGCATATGATTAATGTGCAATAGGAAATATCTCAAAGATAAAATCTGTTATAATGTTAGTTAATTATGTCAATAATTTGAAAACATAAAAATCTTGAAAAGTTGATAGTGATGACAACTACTTGTTTTTAATAACAATAGGGTATTTAGAGATAAGTTGTTCGAAGAGAAAGAAATTTAATGTCCTTAAGCAAAAAAATATATATTTGGTAAATTTGGGGAACATTACAAAAATCTGCAGAGTAAAATTGTCATGACTTAAATAACCCTTCGTGCAACATTTAAGAGGTCCTGTAGAGTACTCCTTTGGGCTTATCACTCGACCTCTGTGCCCATTGTGTCTCTGCCACCTTGCTCTATTCACATGGCCTAGGTACAGCTCGTAACTATCACCGCTAATCTTCTTGGTGGAGGTTTTCTAAGATTATTGTTTCATTTTTCGCCCTTGTTCTGTGTATTTTCAAGAACGTTGTAACACTAACCGTGATGCTATTAAAATCGGTAGCATGGTACGACTCGTGAAGTTGGGCTAATTCTGAGAGGAAAGGATATTAGGAGGCGCTCACGAGTTGGTTACCACCCTATGCGAGGTAAGTCACTTCTGAGTTGTTTGTCTAAACTCTCCGTGAATTCTAAAAGGGAACCATGCGCACCATTCGCCATCTAACTCCTATTAAATCTATTGGTCCTGACTTCTGTGGTTTGAGATATCATGTTTAAAGGTTGGTAGTATACTCGGTAATGTCTAGGGTTTTA
>ML824229.1:112473-123685 GCA_009831015.1 Picea engelmannii | reverse complement strand
TGAGTTATCTCTTGGCATTGTATTGGCTATCTATAATAAGGAAGTTTTGCTGGGTTTTCTTCCCCTAGAGGGTTTCCCAGGATAAATGTTGTGTTTCTTGTGATTGTGTATTTCTCAGTGATCTTGTATTATGCTATTGTTATCTATTGAAATGCAAAGACCTATAATAATGGCTTAAACATTAACATGGTATCAGAGCCAAGCTGAAGAGAGCATCTTTCACAAGAGAAAAATGAAAAACGTCACTGTTGCCGTACATGCAAATTAGGGCTTTTTGTTGGTGAGGTATTTCAGCGCTAAAACCATCTAGAAAAGTGTGCCCTGCCCCAAGGATCATTTTGGCACCTTCAGCGCACCTTTTCAGTGGTTAGATCTCCTGGAAAGTGAAACCCTAGTTTCACAAAGTACCAGAAAACCAGAAAACCAGAGTACCAAAAGTACCAGAAAACCAGAAGCACCAGTCCAAAAATTCGCAGATCAAGTTTGAGGGGGTAAAAGTTGGATTTTCGAAAATTTGACTGCACCAGCTTACTTGCCTCAGCTCAGCGCATCTATCCCCTGGATCAAAATTTCAAAATTTGAAGTTTGAAAAATTAGGGTTTCCTCAGAAAACCCTAAATTGCAATTGCAGTACCAGTTGCAGTTGCAGCCGTACTACCAGTTGTAGTCACCCTTGAAGTTTTTAAAGAGTTGGTAATGATTACAGCTGCTGCCAAATGCTGCCACCACCTGCAAATGCTATCAGAGGTATGTACTTACATATGTTTAAATGGTTAAACTTTAAAGAGTATTTGTAGAAGAAGGGATCTCTTGCCATAGATCGAAAAGGATCTCAAGATCCAACACATTCAGAGAAATGATGCAACCCAACTGTGATTATTCTGATATGCATCCATTTGTTATATTGATCAATGTTGCATCATTCTAACCTTTTCTGAGTCAAGGTATTGGATGGATTAAAAGTTGAGATCATAGAGCTTATCCTCTAACCCAACCTTCTGTCAAGATAGCATATTGTCTTAGTACAGAAGACAGGTTGAAGAAAGCACTTGTCATCTTGAGTGAAGGAGACTCGGAAGAAAAGCAAGCACTCATTCCTGAGGACAAGGCTCCAGGTTTGATTAATCAAGTTAATAAGATTCAAAGGTACACATGACAAGTTGATGACTATAGTTGAGATAGCAGTCTTTGTAAAGTATTATACTTGATAGTATGTGAGCATATAGAAGCAAATGCTTTCCCTGATACAACTAACACCTCCTCTAGGAGAAACCTCGTGTGTTAGTTCCAGGTTGCCATGGAAGAATGTTTGATCACAACACTATGAGAGTGTTGACCTCATTTCATATTGTATTCCTTACCTTTAATCTTTGCTTCAGATAAATTACAAATGATAGCTCTAAAGGAGCTACTGTGATGATTGTTCGTGCTATTGCTTTATATTATCAAAAGGATATTATTCTTGCTTGTTGTTTTGTTGACCTTGCTCCAGGTCACAGGTAATAAACCCGAGGAAAGGTTGCAGAAGGCAACATGCTAAAGGAGAGACCATAAATGAAGCAATCATCATTGGAAAAGAAGAAGGTGGCTTGCATAAGCTAAAGGGTCACTCAGAAGCTACCATGACCCATGCCATTGAGAATCCATGTGAATTTTGGCATAGAAGATTAGCTCACATTAACTACAAGGCGCTACCATACATATGCAAAGCGGTCAAAGGTTTACTAGAACTCAAGGTTGACCATGAAGGCATATGCAATAGATGTGCACAAGGGAAGAACATCAAGAACCCTTTTCCAAAGAGAGACAACAAAGCAGAAGGAGTCCTAGAACTCATCCATTCAGATGTGTGTGGCCCAATGCCATCGTCCTCCATGAGTGGGTATATATACTATGTATCATTCATTGATGATTATTCTCGTAAGACCTGGGTATATTTTTTGAAATCTAAAGATGAAGTGTTCAACAAGTTCAAGGAATTCAAAGCCTTGATAGATAATCTTTCTGAAAGAAAGATTAAGATACTCAGGTTAGATAATGGAGGAGAATATACCTCAAAAGAGTTTGTGAACTTATGCAAAAATGTTGGGATCAAGAAGGAACTCACTACTCCCTATAATCCCCAACAAAACGGTGTAGCTGAACGAAAGAACAGAACGATAATGGAAGTTGTGAAGACTATGATCCATGATCAAGATCTTCCTATGTGCTTATGGGCAGAAGCAGTAATGGCAGCTGTATATGTGCAGAAACGATTCTCCCATAGTGCACTTGGGCTCAAGACCCCGAAAGAGATGTTCACCGGAAAGAAGCCAGAGGTAAGCCATCTCAAAATATTTGGCTGCCCAATATTTATTCATATACCAAAAGAGAAGAGAAACAAGCTGGAACCTTTAGGAAATAAGGGAATATTTGTGGGATACTATGAGGTCTCCAAGTCCTTCAAACTCTATATACCAGGTCACCATCACATTGAGACCAACAGGGATGTGACCTTTGATGAAGATGCAGCACTCAAGAAATCAAGAAGATGCCATCTTGAAGAAGTATATGAAGATCAACCCGTAATCCCCAGAACTGCAGTGAGGGAGGTTCCCAGAGCCACAAAACCACTGAGGGAAGTCGTAACTTCCCCTGATGAGCAAATTCTAGAAGACCATGATATATTAGAAGTTCAAGAACCTCCTCAGATGACGATCCTCCATAAAAGAAAGTCAGCTTGGGCTAGAGAGCTTATTCAAGATGGAGAGAAGTATGGTGTTCCCCAAGGAACCATGAGACAGATGAAAAGACCAAAGCCATTCTCTAGTTATATGGCTTTGATGTGTGACCTCCTCGAGAAGCAGCCTACCTGCTTTGAAGAAGCCATTCAGATGAAAGAATGGGCAGATGCCATGACAGAGGAATACCAATCCATAATAAAGAATGATGTATGGGAAATAGTTCCCAGACCGAAGCGTAAAGACGTAGTATCCTCCAAATGGCTCTTCAAAATAAAACATGTTGCTGATGGAAGTGTTATCCACGATTTCTAGGGATAACTAGGAGATCATGTCTCGAGGCCCACAGGTCCTAGACATAGAGTATCGAGAGCAGGATTGACTTGAGCATGGCCCTGGAGGGCCCATCCTTTTCTTCTTTCGTCAGATTCGTCTTGTCAGCAGCAACAACATCCATCACCATCGGCTTGGTCTTGTATCGGAGAAGGCTCTTGCTCCATGAGGTAATTGGTCCAGGTATCATGGTATGTGTCACTTTTGATCATTATAACCTTTGGATATATGCATCTGACTCCCTTTATCTCTGACGACTGCTTGGATATTACATTAGCCCACTTGACCATTTTTGGGGAGATTGACAGGGTGTCCTAGCAAGCCTGTAGCCATGGGTTTTGGTTTGCCACCGGGGGGATTTTTGAAGAGCCATCGTCCGCTCCCATCATACCACCACTTTTTCATCTTATCTCTCGCTAATTTATCCCATTCCCTTTGTCCGGGCATTAGATTGACCTGTTTGTAGGGTTGCACCTTATCTTGTGGGAAGAAGGGGCTAAAGGCCCAGAAGGTAAAAACAGTTGGTAAAAGATAAAAGCCTAGAAATAAAACCTCGAGTGCCTCGCCCAAGGATCCCTGAGAAGGCAATAAAAAGCCTCTCAGCAAGAAACAAGAGGGACCTGGAAAATAGTAAACAAGACCTAGCCAAGAGGATAGGGGGTCTCATCACGAGCCAACCTATTAGGTTCATGGGTACCTAATAGTGTGACATTGCCACTATCTGGTTACCACGCCAGGACAGTGACCTTTGGTTGCATGGCCAAGCGAAAGGGGGTCTCATCACAAGCCAACCTTCTCATCTTTGTCAAAGTACTTGTGGGTAACATTGTCAGCTTTGGTCACCATGCCAAGGAAGTGTCCTCCAGTTAGACCTTGAATAAAAAGAAAAAGAAGAAGAGAAAGAAAATAAAGAAAGAATAAAGGCAAGAACGGGCTTGGAAATATTTGCATCCATGACGAGTACAACTCGCCTTCTACAAAGGCATCCACAGATAACATTATGCATCCCTGTCTCTCACTCTACCAACTTGTCTGGACATCCCCTAGCCACATCACCTCGTTTACATGGCTTGGATGAAACCTTCCTGGAAACGACCCATCTCTTGTGGATACTAGCTCAATAGGATGTCTTGTCCGTTTCTTCGATCTTGTATTGTGGATTTTTGTAATGTCTTTGAGCTGTTGAACGATGTATCAAGGTTTTTATACATATGTTTGATAATATTAATGATGGAATGTGATTGACATTGCTATGATCCCTGTGACTAATGAGCCCATGGAGGGTGTAGTTTTTGATGTGCAGGACCATGCCCGACGGACAGGTACCACTTGGACCAGTACACATGGGGAGATGATTAGTTCGGACCTCCATGGGGATGAAGAGCCCATTAGATGATTGCTGAGACCCCGTCAGAGGGGTAGAGACAGGACAATGTTTGACTGAGGTTTTGCACCGGAGAAGAAGAGGACGTTTCACCAGAGGCACTTTGGCAGAGCCCGGCCTAGGGAGAATGACCCCTTTTCAGTGGAACGTTGGCCTTGGAAGGCTCAGAGCATCCCCATCCTTACCATGACGTCATCCATCTTCATGGTCATTCTTGGAGGCAGACTGGGCAGCAGTGGCACGTGTGGCATGTTGGAGAAGCCCCTGGGGGGCTAACGTTTTGCTCCTGGATGTCTCATTTGCCCTAAAAGGGGCTAGCGCCTCCCTTGAAGGGGATTTTACCTTTATTACAGCTCAGTTAGGGTTTTAGTTTGACAATTTAATGTAAAAACAGTATTTTGGTCTTGTCGGCCATTTTTTATGACCTAAAAGTAATTAAGGTCATTGATACACTATATATTGAGGAGTTTTAGCCTCATTTTAACATAACTCATCACTTACTCTCCTAGTGAGGTCTGATTTTTGCGCCCTATTAGGGTTATTGGCTGATTTAAGGAAGGCGCACTTGTTTGAAGAGGAGCTTTTTGGCAATTTATGGTGTTTTTTTTAAGGAAGGTTTACAACTAGGGTTTGCATGCTATTTTCTTGATGATTTGTAAGTATTTTTCTGCAAAACTTCTTGATTAAATGGTTGTAGTCTAATTTCTTGCATCTATTTATAATTATTGTTGAATCAAAACCCTAGGGGACAAACACACAAGTAGGTAGTTGTCTCATGTCCCCTGATAGAAAAACCTTTTAGCCATTGAAGAAGAAGAAGAGAGCCTAGCCATTGCCATTGAAGAAGAAGAAGAGAGCCTAGCCTAGGTTATCTACACCTAGGGCCATTTTTCTTTTAGGGTTTGATGAAAGAGCCTTGCCTTAGTAGCACTCTCCTCTTTAAACTCTCGTCTTGATTTTACTTGTCTCTGAGCTAGCTGTTTGTCGGGAAGGAGGAGACATCACGAGGCCTTGCTTAAGTAACACCGTAGTGAGCCTCTCTCCCCTAGGGTTCTGTCTTTAAGGCCCTGCTGTTGCAGTACCTTGAAATCTTTCCCTCTTGTCCGTTGAATCTCATCCCTTTCAACTTGTGCATCCTTCACCTTTTTGACTCCATAACCCTTAGGCACTGATCTTTAGCCTCCAACGTTGAAGTGAAAGTGATTGAAACAACTCTCAACCTCTTATAAATTGAAACCCTAACTAACTACTAACCCGAAAAAATGCTGACGTCACCCTTGGTTATTTCATCTTGATGCAACAATCTTCATATATTAAGCAATTGGATGGTGGTTTGATGCATTTATTGAATGAGGATTGATTGGATACATTGATTGCTAGATCATCTTGATATTTATTGGTGAAGTAACATTATTTCATTGCTATATTAACAAACATTGACTTCGTCAATATTTATTGTTGCAATTGCTTATATATTGATATCAGATAGTCTTATGAAGTACTAACCCATTGAATCATAGCTTGCATATATATATTGGTTTGCTGTTACTTTGTTCTGGGTAGGTGTTCTTCTTTGGGCATACACTTCATTATTGGCTGTTTAGCCGAACTATCTGTTTTGGTGGTGACCTGTGGAGGGGGAACTTTACTTTGGCTTTTAGACCTTTGCCTCTTCAAAACTCCAGGCTACCGGGGACGTCTCCCGTGGGCCTAACCTCCCTAAAGAGAAAGAACCTCCTCATCGTGGTGACATTGGGTGAGATAGGTTCCTGTTACGCCAATTTGGCCTTCTACTTCATAGCCACTTGACCTAGCTACAAACTGTGCGATAATAGGAAGTATTGAGAAGTATAAAGCAAGATTTGTCGCTCGTGGCTTTTCTCAAAAGGAAGACATTGACTATGAAGAGACATTCGCTCCTGTAGCCAGATACACTTCGATCAGAACCATCATAGCTCTTGCAGCTAAGATGAAGTGGAAGTTACACCAGATGGACGTGAAGACAACTTTCCTAAATGGTGTCATCGAAGAGGAAGTGTATATAGAGCAACCTCAAGGATTTGAAGTTGAAGACAAGAAGTCTCATGTCTACAGATTCAAGAAAGCCTTATACGGATTGAAGCAAACTCCTAGAGCTTGGTATTGTTAGATAGACAGTTTCCTTATGAGCTTGGGCTTTACCAAGAGTAAAGCAGATTCTAACCGCTACTTCAAGGTTATGAACGATGAGATAGTAATATTACTGCTATATGTGGATGACTTATTCTTAACTGGAGAAGAAAAGCTCATCACTGAATGTAAGAAGAGACTTGCCTCAGAATTTGAAATGAAAGACCTTGGCCTAATGCATTATTTCTTAGGTCTTGAGTTATGGCAGAGTCCAAAGAGGATCTTCCTTAATCAAGGGAAGTATGCAGTCGAAATCCTAAAGAGATTCGACATATTGGAATGCAAGTCCATGAATACACTCATGGAAGCGAAGCTGAAGCTGCTGGTCGACACTTCGTCGGAATTGATTGATGTCACGCTGTACAGACAGATTATTGGATCGCTAATGTACCTGATGAACACCAGACCAGAAATTTGTTTTTCCGTGAACACCTTGAGTCAGTTTCTGGTAGAACCCAGACATGTTCACTTAGTGGCTGCAAAACATGTGATGAGGTACCTTAAGGGTACAATAGATTGTGGTCTCAGCTATGATGGAGATAATGATTTCACATTGAGTGGATATACTGATGCAGATTGGGCAGGAAGTGTTTCTGACAAGAAAATCACTTCAGGATGCTGTTTCAGTTTGGGATCAGCCATGATCTCGTGGCAGAGTAGGATGCAATCCAACATTGCTCTCAGCACAGCAGAAGCAGAATACATTGCTGCATGTTCTGCCAACTGCGAAGCTATATGGCTTCAAAAGTTGTTGACTGGTCTATTTGACCTAGAGATGGAAGCAACCACGATCCTATGTGACAACCAGAGCTGCATAAAGATGACAGAGAATCCTGCATTCCATGACAGGTCGAAGCACATAGAGATTCGTTATCATCCGTGACATGGTGCAGAGAGGAGCCTTAAAGCTCCAGTACGTTAGCACGGATGAACAGGTTGTTGACGTGTTGACCAAGCCTCTATCTCGTGTAAAGTTTGAGCACTTTCGAGATAAGCTTGTAATAGTCCGAAAGGACCTTCCTCAAAAGGGGGAGTAGTTGCTGTGATGAGACATCTCTTGCTTCCAGCCTCATTGCTGTGACGTAAAGCAAGAAGATGTGATGAGACTAGTACTGTGCTTCTGGCTTGACAGCTGTGACGTAAAGCCAGTCTAGTATCTTGCTTCCAACCTGATGGTTGTGACGTAAAGCAAGAAGATGTGATGAGACTAGTACTGTGCTTTCGTCTTGACAACCATGACGTAAAGCCAGTCTAGTATCTTGCTTCTAACTTGATGGTTGTGATGTAAAGCAAGAAGATGTGATGAGACTAATACTGTGCTTCCGGCTTGACAGCTGTGATGTAAAGCTAGTCTAGTATCTTGCTTCTAACCTGATGGTTGTGACGTAAAGCAATAAGATGTGATGTGACTAGTATTGAGCTTCCGGCTTGACAGCTGTAGCCTGTGACGTAAACCAATCTAGTATCTTGCTTCCAGCTTGATTGTTGTGACGTAAAGCAGGACAAGCATCTTGCTTCCGGCTTGACAGCTGTGACGTAAAGCAAGACGATGAGATGAGACTAGCACTGTGCTTCTGGCTGGATAGCTGTGACCTAAAGCCAGTCTAGTATCTTGCTTCCAGCTTGATTGTTGTGACGTAAAGCAGGACGAGTATCTTGCTTCCAGCTTGACTGCTATGACGTAAAGCAAGACGTTGAGATGAGACTAGTACTGTGCTTCCAGCTTGAGAAGCTGTGACGTAAAGCCAGTCTAGTATCTTGCTTCCAGCTTGATTGCTGTGACGTAAAGCAAGACGAGTACTGAGCTTCCAACCTTACAGCTGTGACGTAAAGCCAGTCTTGTATTATGATGAGCCAGCCTCGTGCTGTGATGATGATGATGATGTATTAGTTTTATACTAATACATATTGATGCAGATGATGATTGCATTCCTTTGAGAATGACGATGTTGTCGATGAAGAAAACTTCTGATGATTTATAGATACGCCAGTCAGTGTTCCAAGATGATATTGATGATGCTGTCCTCCTGATGCTGTTGATGATAAAGGCCTCTCTCTCTCGTCTGATGTTGTTGAAGAATACCCTTCTTGTTAAGGGGGAGTGTTGAAATAATGTAACTGCAAAGTGTATAATTTGATATATTATTTATTAGATCAATCCCCATTGTGGATTGATCATGTTGGCTATTGTAAAAGGACAAATCCCCTTTTGCGGATTGGTCATAATGTAATTGTAATAGGCAGAAAGATAAGTCAGCCCCATAATATATCAAAGAGGCCCCGAAATATAATAAAGGTGGTTATAACCACCAAGGAGAAGAAGTCGGCCCTGCCAGTGAAAGGACACTCCCACATGTGCCAGTCTTGAATAAATAAAGAGGCTAGCGCCTCACTTAGACACACACTCACTTGTTCATTGAGAGACAAGTTTCAGAGCTGCAGTTGGAGAAGAGAGAGAGAGAGAGGCGCATCTTTAGGAGAGGACTTTCTGTATTTGCTTGAGTTATCTCTTGAGATTGTATTGGCTATCTATAATAAGGAAGTTTTGTTGGGTTTTCTTCCCCTAGAGGGTTTCCCAGGATAAATGTTGTGTCTCTTGTGATTGTGTATTTCTCAGTGATCTTGTATTATGCTATTGTTATCTATTGAAATGCAAAGAACTATAATAATGGCTTAAAAATTAACAATTAGTTCAAGTATCATGGTATGTGTCACTTTGATCATCAAAACCATTGAATGTATGCATCTGATTCGTTTTATTTCTAACAATTGCTTGGACCTTACACTTGCCCACTTGACCATGTTTTGGGGATTGATAGGATGTCCTATTAAGCTTGTGTTTGTTGGTTTTGGTTAGCCACTGGGGTCATCTTTGAGAAGCCATCATCCGCTCCCTTCACAGCTTCACTTTTCCATCTGGTTTCCTGCTCACCTGTCCCATTCCACTTGTCTGGGCACTCGGTTGGCCTATTTTTAGGGTTGCACCTTATCTAGTGGGAAGAAGGGGCTAAAGGCGCAGAAGGTAAAAGCAAGCTGGTAAAAGATAAAAGCCTAAGAATAAACCCTCGAGATGCTTCACCCAGGGATCCCCGAGAAAGAAATAAAAGGCTTCTCAACAAGAAACAAGAGGGACCCTAAAAAAATGATAAAACTAGACCTGATCAGAGGATAGGGGGTCTCATCACGAGCTAGCCTATTAGGTCCATGGGTACCTAGCAGTATGACATTGTCATCAGTTGGTTACCACGCTAGGGAAATGACCTTTGGTTGCATGGCCAAGGGAAAGGGGGTCTCATCACGCGCTGACCTTCTCATTTCTGTGAAAGTACTTGTGGGTAACGCTGTCACCACTGGTCACCACGCCAGGCCAGTGTCCCCTGATTATCTCTAGAGCAAAAAGGAAAAAAGCAATAAAAAAATGAAATAACAAAAGAATAAGAGGCATGAATGGGCTTGGAAAGAATTGCATCCATGACAGGTACAAATCGCCTTCTACAAAGGCGCCCACAGGTAACACATTGCATCCTTGGCCTGCACCCACCTGCTTGGACAACCCTTGACCACTTCATCCACTTACATGGGTTGGAAGAGGTCTCTTCCGGGAGCTTCCCTTATTCAGTGGTCACTAGCCCAATAGGATGCCTTGCCCTTTCCCAGACTTGTATAGTAGGTTTGTGTAACATCTTTGAGCTATTGACTGATCTATTAGGGGTTTTATGCATATGTTTATTAATATTGATGATGAAATGTGATTGACATTGGTATGATCCCTGTGACTGATGAGGCCATGGAGGGCGTAGCTTTTGATGTGGAGGACCATGCCTGACGGATAGGTACCATCGTGGACCGGTACACATTGGGAGATGATCAGTTCGGACCTCCATGGGGTTGAAGAGCCCATTAGGTAGATACTGAGACCCCATTAGAGGGCAGATACAGGATAGAGATGGATCCAGAGCTTTGCCCCAGAGGAGAAGAGGACGTTCCACCAGAGGCACCCCGACAGAGCTTGACCTAGGGGGGTGACCCTTTCTCAGTGGAACGTTGGCCTTGGGAGGCCTAGGACGTCACCATCTTGACCATGACATCACCTAGCATCATGGACGTTTTGGGAGGCAGACTGGGCAGCAGTGGCACGTGTGGCAGGTTGGAGACGCCGAAGGAGGGCTAACGTTTTGCTCTAGGATGCCCCATCTGCCCAAAAAGGGGCTAACGTTTCCCTTGGAGGGGATTTCACTCTCTTTTCAGCTTGATTTAGGATTTAATGTAAAACAATATGATTTTGGTATTTTGGCCTTGACGACCTTTTACATGAGCTAAAAAGTAAAACTAGGTCATGATATTGTATAAATGGAGGATTTTATCCTTCATGTTTTCATCATCACTCATTCACTCCATAAGGAGGTCAGAAATTTGAGCCCTCTCTTCGGTATCTGGCTGATTTAGTGAGGCGTACTTGTTGGAGGAAGACATTTTTGGCATATTTTGGCATTTCTCTTGAAGGAAGGTGTTACAACTAGGGTTTGCATGGTTATTTCTTGGTGAATTGTAAGTATTTTTCTGCAAAACTTCTTGAATGAATGGTTGTAGTTTAATTTCTTGCATG
>ML824229.1:92301-103057 GCA_009831015.1 Picea engelmannii | reverse complement strand
AGTTACTAAGTTAGTACTAGTTGTATGATTGAATTTGTATCATCATCATGTAACTGTTTACAGTTTAATTATTTCATTTTTGCATGTGTAATTCATAATTTAAATTTTGATATATATATATATATATATATATAACGTGTCCTATTTCCGAGGGTCGTCGTGCCCGTGTCGGATACTCGTATTTCCGTGTCCTCCGTGTCCCGTGTCCCCGTGTCAGGTGACTTAGCTCGTGATGAGACTGCCTTTCTCTTGGCTATGCCACCAAGAACCACTACCCTGGCGTGGTGACCAACTGCTGGTAGTGTCCCCTGGGCCTACTACCCTAAATAGAAAGAGACATCCTATTGAGGTAACAGTGATAGGATAGTGTCCAGTTACATCAATTTGTCTTCATTTTCCTTTTCCCTTCTATCAAAGTACAAATTGCGCGATAACATTTTGGCACCGTTGCCGGGGAACTCTGAGTCAATTCTCCTCAAATATGACACTTTTTCGATAAGCTTTTCCTCAAGAATCTTTATCTTACAAGCTTAACTGGCAACTCCACAAAGGATTATTCCCTTATTTCTTTGATAATTTCAAGAAAATTATCTAGCGACTCCACAAATATCGACCCGTAGTGGGCGTCAGTACATGCCTCTTTCTACTACTGTGGTCTCTGTTACCCCCACAAATCCTGTTACCTCTGTAAGTTCTCCTAAATGGTCTCACAAACAACTCTTTGGCTCTTTTGACTTAGCTAACACCCAAGGGGGATTACATGACCTACCCAAGAAGGCCGACTCCTGGATATCGAGGTTTTCAGGAGAAAAGGGATCCTGTGGTAACTCACATTGGACCAAGTTTTGTGAGGGGTTTCAATTTCACCAATCTGGACAAGAACACCCTAATGTCTTTATGAGGCTTTTTGCAAGCTCACTCACTGGGAGTGCCAGAGGCTGGATAAATGGTCTCCCGAATGGAAGCATCAAAACACTTGAAGATCTTGAACGAACTTTGAAAGTAACATGGTGTAAACAAGAAAATGCGCAATCCTTTTACTCTCAGTACCTCCATATTTGCAGAGGATCCAACGAGAGCATTAGGGACTTCAATGATAGATTCAATCTTCTCCTTAAGAAACTTCGACCCAACTTCAACTCAGAAGATGCTATTCTCCAACATTACTTGGACTCCTTAGAGGGAATTTTGCAATTCACCCTCAAGCATCGGTCACCCACAACTTTAGATGAAGCACAAGCTTTTGCTTGTCAGATTGAGGAAAACCTTAAGTTCGAAGACTCCATCCATCAGATTAACCTTTCGTACAACAATGACCCCTAGGGATCAAATAATGAGGGCATTACAAAAACTGAACCTAACCGTCCCGAGATCCTTGAAGTGGAACCCAGTGCTCTCTCGAAGTGGAGCACACGTTCCACCAACATATGAGATGTTTCCTTATTTTCTCGAGAAAAAGAACCCGCCGAGAAAGTAGAACCCATTCAAAACATCGTTGTAGCACACAAGGATGAAGAGATTGAAGTTTCCCTGCCGCAAATTTACAAAGATGACCTTCTTGAAGAAGTTTCTCCTTTTGTCGACCAAGTAGAAAACATTGGACCAGGGTATGGGGAGACTACACCTTTTTATGTTACTCTC
The DNA here is from genome assembly GCA_009831015.1 of Picea engelmannii. Lineage (NCBI taxonomy): Eukaryota > Viridiplantae > Streptophyta > Pinopsida > Pinales > Pinaceae > Picea > Picea engelmannii. Next base: position 101,416 of record ML824229.1, on the reverse strand, counting down.
CAAGTCAATGACTCCCTCCTCCATAATTGCATCTTTGACCCAAACGCTACAACCAACATCATGACTGAGAAGGTCATGCATCAGTTGGGCCTGAGCTTATCACAACCAAACACACAGGGAGGTTTTGCAAAAGGGATTATCAGAAATTTAAATGTTGCCTTTGACTCTTGCCCTAGCGCTCCTTTTACTATAGACATGTTGGTAATAGATGCTTTGAGCAATTGGGGTATCATATTCTGCAAAGACCTTCTAGAACACTTGGCTGGAAGTTTCCAAGACCAAGGATCCAAAGTGGTCATACCTCACCCTGAAGGAGGATTCTTCACCATGCACAAAGAACCCATATTAGGATCCCTAATTGAAACCTCTGATGAACCAGATGATCAACTCCTATGTATTAAAATGGCATTGATAATTGGTTCATCGAAGAAGCAGGTTCTGGAGGTGATACTACCGAAACACTTGAGGGATTATGGACTTTAGAATTTGATGGATCTCATTCAAGTTCCGGGTCAGGGGTTGGGATTGTCTTGACAACCCCCTCCCATGAAACCTTCTATTACTCCTATAGACTTGAGTATCACTGTACAAACAACATTGCTGAATATGAAGCTTTGATCCTAGGTCTCAACTTGGCAATTGATAAGGGTGTCACACACTTAAGGGTAATAGGGGACTCAGACCTCATAGTATCACAAGTGTTACCAGACTTTGCTACCAAAAATGAAAAGCTGAAGAGGTATCATGACCTTGCGCGATCCATTTCAAAATCTTTTGAGATGGTGACAATCAAAGCCATTCCCCGAGAAGAAAACCATGTGGCAGATGCCTTAGATGTTTCTGCTTCTACCTAGCAACCTTATGATGGTCGACTCCGAGACCTATGCAAAATGGAAGTCCTGTTTAGACCTTCTATCCTTGATAATTTGGAACATTGGCAAGTTTTTGAAGATGATGACCAGATCATTAGGTTCATGGAAGATAACAAAGAATTCACCGATTCATAAATAAATTTCCTGGCTAATTCCATGGACTTGGATGTGGTGAACCTTCAAAATAACAGCTTGCCTAAAGGATGTGTCCCTTTAGAAAACCTCTTCGACAGACACGACGTTTTCAAAAGAAAAAAGCCCAACAAACAAATAGATGAAGCCCTGGAATTCAACATCGGTACAGAAACGGATCCAAGGATGGTCAAAATAGGGAAAGGAACCACTGAGCAATGAGAAGGAAAGGATGGAAATTCTAGACCTCATAAGAGAATTCAAAGATACCTTTGCTTGGATTTACGATGAATTAAAGGCCTATAGGGGTGATGTCATCCAACATGCTATACCTTTGACAGATCAATCCAAAATTAGCAAGCCAAATACAAACAGACCTCCAAAAGATGGTTGATGCTGGCATTATAGCTCCCATCAGGTACTCATCATGGATGTCGAATTTGGTAGTTGTCTGGAAGAAAAATGGTGATATACATTTGTGTGTTGATTTCCAGAACCTTATCCAATTATCCTTGAAGGACAATTATCCCCTCCCAAATATGGAACATTTGTTACAAAGGGTTACGGGGGCAGGGATGATGTCCATGTTGGATGGATTCTCTGGGTACAACCAAGTCTTGCTTAAAAGAGAAGACCAACTTAAGACGACGTTTACCGCACCATGGGGAACATTTATGTATTTGTGAATGTCGTTTGGTCTTATGAACGCTGGTGCTACCTTCCAAAGAGCAATGGATTTTGCTTTCAGGGATCTCATTTAGAAAATCATAGAGATTTACCAAGATGATCTCACAGTTGTATCAAAGGAGAGGAAAGACCACATTTCACACCTCAAAATTGTTTTTGAATGATGTAGGAAGTATGGTATCTCCTTGAATCCTAAAAAATCTGTCTTCGGAATAGATGAAGGAAAAATTTTAGGTCACATAGTGTCGAAAGGGGGAATCTCCATAGACCCTGAAAGGGTCCAGTCAATAAAGGATGTCTACCCTTCAGCCAACAAGAAGTCCTTACAATCCTTTTTCAGAAAGATAAACTTCATTCGAAGATTTGTCCCAAACTTTGCCGAAAGGATAAAACCCATGAGTGTTTTACTAAAGAAGGACGTTGCCTTTAAATGGGATGATAAAGCCATCAAATCGTTTGAAGACATAAAAGACGCTATCTCCCAAGCACCGGTCTTGATCAACCCAAATTATTCATGAGATTTTATAATATTCTCATTTGCCTCCTAGAATACCATTGCAGGTGTCTTATTGCAAAAGGACGTTGATGATCAAATAACAACAAAGACCTCGACAGGAAGAACCCCTTTTGAGCTGGTGTATGGATTCAAAGCAAAGCTTCCTGTGAACCTCCAAATCCCCATCCTCAGTTTTGCTTAACAGTATGCTACAGATGGAGAAGCAATCCAAGGGCGAATTAACCAGTTGATAGAGTTGGATGAGTCTAGAAGAAATGCCCTAGGTCAAATGGGAAGAAACGAGGAGAAGATCAAAAGCACCTTCGATCACAAGGCGAAAGAAAGAGATTTCACTGAGGGAGATCTCGTGTTATTATGGGATAAGAGAAGGGATAGAGGGTCTCATCTATTAGGTCCATATGCATGTAGCGGTATGACACTACCAGCAGCTGGTCACCACGCCAGGGTACTGGCTCTTGGTGGCATAGCCAAGAGAAAGGGGGTCTCATTACAAGCCGACCTTCTCATTTCCGTGAAATGTTGTTGGGTAACATTGCCATCACTGGTCACCACGCCAGGGTAGTGTCCCCTAACTAGCTTCTTGAAATAAAAAAGCAATAAAAATAAAGACAAAAGGTATGAATGGGCTTGGAAACATTTGCATCCATGATAGGTGCAACTCACCCTCTAGAGAGGCACCCATAGGTAAGCCATACATTTCCCTGCTATCACTGCACCCCTTGCCCAGACATCCCTTAACACCTCATCCACTCACATGGCTTAGATTTGAGTTCTCCTGGAAACATCTCACATTCAGTGAGCATTATCCCAACAGGACGTCCCTGCGTTTCCTCCAAACTTGGCTTGCAGATTAGTATAATGTCTTTAAGCACCTGTCCGGTTAAACGGGGTTTTATGCACATGTTTAATAACTTGATAACTAGATGTGATTGACATTGCTATGATCCTTGTGACTTATGAGCCCATGGAGGGCGTACCTGTTGATGTTTGAAGACCATGCCCAATGGACAGGTACTCTTATGGAGAGGTACACATGGGGAGATGATCAGTTCAGACCTCCATGGGGCTGTAAGCCCAATAGATGGATGTTGAGACCCCAGCAGGGGGCAAAGACATATCAGAGGATTGCATCGGAGAAAGAGGAGGACGTTCCACCAGAGGCAGCTTGGCAGACCCATACCCAGGGGGGTTGTGCCCTTTCTACCAGGACATAGGCCTTGGAAGGCCCATGACGTCATCCCGTGCTTGCGGAGGTTTTGGGAGGCAGTTGTGTGTCAAGTGGCACATGTGGCAGGTTCCCGAGGCCCAAGAAGGCCTAATGCTTTGCTACAGGACGCCAACGTTGCCCTAAAAGGGCCTAATGTCACCCTAAAAGGGCATGATGTCATCATATATGCTTGATTTAGGGTTTTAGTTATGACATTTAATGTAAAATAGTATTTTGATGTAAATTTGGCCATGTCGGCCTTTTTGGACCTAAAGTAAAATAAAGGTTAGAGCTAAAACTTTCTTTTTGTCATCATCTTTCACTCACACTTGTGTGAGGTATGAAATTAGCGGCCCTCATTAGGGTTTTGGGCTGAAATTCTAGTGCGCACTTGTTGAAGGAAGGCTATTTTTGGTGAAATTGGCATTTTTTCTTGGTGGAAAGTCTACAACTAGGGTTTGCTTTGATGATACTTGGTGAATGTGAGTAAAATTCTGCAATTCTTCTCTTACTTGAATGGTTATGGTGTTTTACTTTACATTTTGTTAATTTATGAAATTGCTAGCTCAAACCCTAGGGATCAAGCACATGTTATTGTCCTTGTTCTAATTGCTATCTACCTACTAGATTGTGCCAAGGAGCCGTTTTCCTTTTGAAGCCATTGCTAGGGCCTTGCCATTGCAACACCCTAGTATTTGTCCTTCATCCTAGCCGATTTTATCTTGTCATTGAGTTAAAGAAGGAGGAAAACCTACTAAGGCCTAGGGTTACCTACACCTTAGTAACCGTTTTCCCCTAGTGGTTGGTGGTTGAAGCTTTGGCTTACCGACACTTCATCCATCAAATTCCTCTTGTCTTTGGATCTATTACTATCATCTTGCTCCTTCAATACTTGCAGCCACCTTTTTTGACTCCATTTGCCCTATGAAAGCACTAGTCTAAGACCTCTTGCTTGAGTGTTTTGATCACAACCTTCAAACGTCCAAATCTTTGAATAACCTACTAACCCCTTCTAACCCTAGATTAGATTGATGCATTAACCTGCTTGCTGCTGTTACTAAAGTAAGCTACAACCATTTGATGCAACATTAAGAGCTCATAAAGCAATTATAAAGGCTGAATTATAATTTGTCTTATATGCTTCTGCCAAATGCTAATGATATGACTTCAATGGTAAATGGTTTTTTTAGTCATTTTGAAGCTAGTTTTAAGACATTTTATGTGAAGTATTGCTCTATAATCATTGTTGTTATAAGATTTTTTCTTACTTTATCATATTCAACAAATTGTTTTATTTAAGAAAGTCAATGGTTTTATGAATTGCTAACCAACAAGTACTCCTGCAAATCTATAGTTTTCCTGTTGCTTTGTTTCGGGCAAGTACACTTTTGGTTTATCATTTCATTATTGGTTGTTTAACCGGAATTTCTGATCGGTGGTGACTTGTGAGAGGGAACTTTCTACTTGGCCTTTATCCTTTGCCTTCTCAAAACCCCAGGTCACTAGGGACATCTCCCTTGGGCCTACCACCCTAAATAGAAAGAGACATTCTATTGAGGTGACAGTGATAGGATAGTCTCTTGTTACGTCAATTTGTCTTCATTTGCCTTTCCCTTCTATCAAAGTACAAATTGCGTGATAACAAACTCCATTCAATGTTGTCCTCACAAGTTCATTGTCAACAATGGCCTCCCCCATAGCTCCAAGTTCATCTCTCACCTGTGTCAACCTGGTAAGATATGTGACCACATTTTCAGCCTTGGTCATTTTAATGCTTTTCAGTTTTTCTGTCAAAACCATCTTCCGGTTTTCATTTGTACTGCGGTACAACTTCGTCAAGGACTCCCACTTCTCATAGGCGTTTTCTTTCCCTGTCACTTGAGGAATCAAATGGTCCTTGATGGCATTAAGGATAATTCTCTTGGCCTTGATACTCTTCTTGGTGTATGCTGTTAGAAGAGTAGCATTTGTGCGTACATTCATAAGATTTATTGTGGAGTTCTCAACAATATCCCATAACTCATTTTCTTGCAATAACAAGATCATCCTCTCCTTCCAAGCACCAAAGTTCACTGCCCTCAACTCTCAAACCGGTAGCCATTGACCCTTTTCTTCTGAAAATGAAAAATTCAAATTTTTGTCCGGTGAAGTGATTTTTGTCTCAATTTTCTGACTGGCTGATATAAATCTGCCTCTCTTTAACTCAGTTTCAAGTCTCGTTGATTTTAAGTCGATGTTTAATGCCCAAACCCAGTTTAATGACAGTGAAATAAACTCAGCATATAAACAAGTTTTAGGAATTGAAACATGATGATTCTGAACAATCTTTAACGCAGAAAATAAAATATATCAGCAGTACAATATTTAGAAAATTTTTTGCACAGGGATTTTTGGTCTAACAGCGACCTTGGAAAAACCCACAGCGGGAAAACCAGTGAGAGAGGGAATTTTTATTATTTGAGAGCTTCAGAGAAAATTATTTTACAACATATTCATCTTCAGAAATACACAAACTTATCTCAGAATTTCTTCAGCAAAACTCCTTCTGAACAATCCCAGAATAGCTCTTCGTTTTCTGTACCAGAAATCCATACAACTGTACGGCTGTCCCAGTAATAAATGTTGTATGGACTGTCTCGATATTTGTGCCCCTTTCTGAGTTTTTTGTATGGAAATTTGCAGCAGAAACACCACCTCGAAATTCGTGCATTTCACCTCGAAAATAGTGCCCAGAAAACTGAACTGTACGGCCCTTGAATTTTGTTCCAAAACTGTATGGACTGTACGGAAATCCACCCAGAAATTCACCCAGCAGTTGCCTTGATTTCTGTGCAAGGAAAACTTGTATAGAAGCCTTGGGATGCGTGCCAAACACCTCAAAAACCTTGCTTCTGTTCTTTCTCAATTTTTGTGCATACACAAAGTTGTACAGCGTCTAGAAATCTGTACTGTACGACCTCTTATCTCTGCTGTACTATTGCCTCGATTTTCATGCTAGCAAATTGCCTTGGAATGCATGCCTTAGCTCTGCAAAATATGGCCTCCTTTCTCAAGCTCGACCTCCTCTATTCTTGCTCTCTCAAAAAATGCATCAACAACCCAAGAATGGGTGCGCCCTCTACCCTATTCGACCTCATGGACGGAAGGTGAAGAGTCTCTCAATCCAATGGTGGAGATTGGATGCGATCAACGGTGGAAATTAAGTCACTTAAGTTACCCACTTTCCCTTAGTCCAAAAAGTCACGTTTTAATTTGTCTCTCACAAATTAAATGACTGGGGTCCACATTAGGCACTTTCTCACCCCTTAGGTGTCTAGGTGATGAGAAGCACTTGCCTAGGTACTTTTTAATTATTTTAACATGAACAAGAATAAATTTTGTAGCTGCAACTACTGTGTCACCTCTTCCAAACTTGCGCCTTGCTTCTGTGTAGCTGGGAGAGTGTGAGTGAGTGAAGAAATGAGCCAAGACATCCGCTATTTATAGTGTTCCTGGCCACTAGACCGGGTTGACTTCTTCTCTGGACAAGTGTCTTTTCATTATTACTTTATTCTTCTGGGCCGACTTCTCTTCTAGGGTATTTCAATATCTGTTCAATGGATCTCTTGCTTTCGGAAGCTTCTCTGCATCTAAGGAAGGTCATCTAGGAGGGAAAGATCCTCCTGCAGCTACCAAAGCATCAACAGAAAACAACCATGGACACCACCAAGTTCATACACCTCATGACCCAACATGCTCAACCGAAATGCATCTCAAGCCCATCATCATCCCTGCAAGTTACTCCTGAAAAACTTGTCTATGTGATGATAATCACAGTTTACCACTCATGTGATGTGAGGGATAACAGTCCAATGAGATTTGAAAAAACAGAAATTGGGAATAGCCAAATGAGTGCCTAGGACATCTTCTTGCTAAAGTGGCAAGAATGTGAATAAGTAGCATAATGTGCTTAATGTGAACCGGGATAGTATACTCAGTCTCTGTACAGTGTAAATTGTTAAAATTGTCACGAGAACTAATACAAGGAACATTGGAATTCATAGAATTCAATTATCTAGGAGAGAAAGCTATGTAATCACCCAATAAATGCAATAATAAAACATAACTGAATAATATTTGGAAGTACACAATTATGATATAGTGTATATGATGCCAATGAAAGTTGGGAGCTAAATGGTGGACATCAAATTACAGATAGCATAAAGCAACTCAGGCTTGCAGCATGCTATTACTGTAGTGTTATAGTATACCAAAAATGGTACCATAAATACCCAATAAGCTAATTATAGCTGGAGAGCATCCCTCATAAGTATAAGAGTGATGTTGAATCACACAACTCCTAAGAAATCGGAGGATAGCTCCTAATAACCCCAAAAAGGTAACAATCTCAAATAATCATATACACACGTATGTGAATGATTGTAATAATTTCCTTTATATACTACTTTTGCGCTCATTCCTTATGCTGGCTCAATTATTGGTTGACATATTATTTATGTATACAAGTGGTCCCTTATCTTGGCTAGGGGTATCATATCATTTACACTTTGCCAAGGAGATAATGGTTGCATCTTACTAAATTCTTTTTTCTGATTCAAACAGGAGCGCAAGAGAATCATCTTAGAGTCGTCTGATGCTTTGGCACATGCTATTGGTGGAAAAGTAAAAGTCGAAGCTTCCTTGCTTGAAGAGGTAGCATAATTCAGGATGTTGCTTTATTGATTTGATATTTGTTAAATTTTCCTAGTCTCAATGTATGTAGCTTCTATCAAATGCTTTCTGTTGTCAAGCTTTTAACATGGGTTTGAATACGTTAATGCAGGTTGCGAATTTGGTTGAGGCCCCACTGCCAATACTTGGGAGTTTTGAAAAATCTTTCTTAGAAATTCCTTCAGATGTTTTGATTACGGTGGGAAGTTCTAGTCTGATTTTTCTTAAATTGTATATTGTGTATTATGCTTTGTGGTTTCTTTCCATGCTTTTCTCATCTTAAAAGGAATTTGCTCAATCTGTAAATTACGAGATAACTCGTTCTCTCCGGTGTAGTTTTCTGGTTGAATGTATTGTCAGTGAGATAAAGCCTATTCATCTAGCTTCGATTGTAACTTGAGTAGAACACTGAAAAGGTTGGTTTCGATACATTCACAAGGAATGTGCATAAAGCAACTTTTTACCTTGGGAGATTTTTTCTTTTGATTTTTTCTATTATATTGTTCAATGTGGTATGTTTTTATCCCCTGTATTAGATTATATGTGCATTATTATTGCAGCCAGCATAAAACATGATGTTGATACATATAAATTTCAAGAAGGAGATTAAAATTCTAAAGTGAGATATGGGTGAGGAACTGTTATTTTTTGTAAGGTTAATGATGGGTCTTTCTATGGGTGCCTATGTAGTTCAATTAGCATTTTGGATTTTTTTCTTCAAAATGTAACATATAATGCAGTGTCACAGTCTTTTCTTTGTTTAACTAGAATGCTAGTTCTAAGTGTAATTTTCACCACAAGAATAGATTTAGAGTAGCGTCGTTGTCTTTTAGGGCTTGTGGAGTCAAGCATGCACCACCTTGAAGATTGAACTAGATGATAAAGAAGAGCGAGGTTTAAACCCTAAGGTGCAAAGCCTCTTGGGCCTTAGGACTAAACCTTCAAGAAAATGATCCCTAGGGTGCAAAGCCTCTTGGGCCCTAGGTGTCG
>ML824229.1:76738-86969 GCA_009831015.1 Picea engelmannii | reverse complement strand
GTGGTTCACCCAGTGTGGGCTACGTCCACCAGAGAAATTTCCAGGTCCTTCCTTTATTATTATCCAGCAAATGAAGGGATACAACCTACAACAAAACCCGTTGTAACTTCCTCTTCTTTCTCTCACAGTCTCCTCTCTCAGAAATACAATATTCACCATCATCCCTAGCCGTAATACATTTCCCTCATAAAAGAGGGTTGCCTTCTAGGGCAAAAAACCTTAACATAATCTCTACCGTTAGATCTGTGACCTTATAATGAACGGTCCAGATTTACAATGAAATTACAATATACTTTTACAAGGCAATTTTTGCTTCGGGGGCTTCGTCCCCGAACCCCCATCTGGGGACGCTGCCCCCGAACCCCCGTTGGGGGCCCGCTTGCCCCCAGACCCTCCAGCCGGGGGGATGGACCCCCGGACCCCGCAGAGGGGGTACCCCCCCCTCTGCACTCCCCCGCGTGGAAGAGTGTACATACTTCTGGGGTGTAAATACTTCATGGGGTATAAACACGGCTAAAAGCAAGGACCTCTGAATCAGGAAGATAATCAGGCTCCACAACCAACAAAGCCAACATCCAAGGTGTAGGGCACAACATCCAAGGTCGAAGGGAGTGTATCTCATCTCTGCAAGGAATCCAACTGTCCACCGGTGAAACATCCTCCATGCAATGAGTAATAATCCTTGGGGTACAGTGCCCAACATGTGGGCTTTTAGCCCTATTATCCCCCATTTTAGGGATAACTAAGGAGATTATGTCTCAAGGCTTACAGGTCCTAGACATGGAGTACCGAGAGCCAGATCGACTTGAGCATGGCACTAGAGGGCCCATCTTTTCTTTTCTTCAATGCCTCCACTTTGTTAGTAGCAGTAACATCCATCACCTCGGCCTGGTCCTGTAGTAGAAATGGATCTTGCTCCATGAGGTAATGAGTCCGGGTATCATGGTATGTGTCACTTTGATCCTCAAAACCTTTGAATATGAGCATTTAGTTCTTTTTCTTTCTAACGGGTGCTTGGATCTTATACCTATCCACTTGACCATATTTGGGGGGAATGACAGGATTCCCTAGTAAGCTTGTGCCCATAGGTTTTGAGTTGCCACTGGAGGATTCATGAAAAGCCATCGTCTGCTCCCACCATACTTACCACTTTCCATGATTCTCCCGCTCATCCATCCCATTACATTGGTCCAGGCATTGGGTTGGCCAATTATTTAAGGGTTGCACCTTACCTTGTGGGAAGAAGGGGCTAAAGGCCCAGAGGGTAAAAGCAGTTGGCAAAAGAAAAATCCTAAAAATGAAGCCTCGAGATGCTTCGCCTAGGGATCCCTGAGAAAGTAGTAAAAGGCTTCTCAGCAAGAAACAGGGGGTCCCATAAAAAATAATAAAACAAGACCTAGTCAGAGGATAGGGGGTCTCATCACGAGCTAGTTTACTCAGTCCAAGGGCATCTAGCGGTATGACACTATTAGCACTTGGTTACCACGCCAGGGTAGTGGCTCTTGGTGGCATAGCCAAGAGAAAGGGGGTCTCATCACGAGCCAACCTTCTCATTTCCGTGAAAGTTCTTCTGGGTAACATTGCCAGCACTGGTCACCACGCCAGGGTAGTGTCCCCTGATTAGCTTCTTGAAACAAAAAAGAAATAAAAGAAAGAAGGACAAAAGGCATGAATGGGTTTGGGAACATTTGCATCCATGACAGGTGCAACTCACCCTCTACAGAGGCACCCACAAGTAAGCCATGCATTTCCGTTCTATCACTGCACCCCTTGTCCAGACAACCCTTATCAACCTCATCCACTAACATGACTTGGATTTGATTTCTCCCGGAAACATCCCACATCCAGTGAGCATTTGCCCAATAGGATGCCCTGTCACTTCCTCCAAACTTGGCTTGCAGATTTGTATAATGTCTTTGAGCACTTGTCCAGGTAAAAGGGGTTTTATACACATGTTTAATAAAATTAATGATTAGATGTGATTGACATTGGTATGATCCCTATGACTTATGGGCCCATGGAGGGTGTATCTGTTGATGTGCAGGATCATACCCGACGGACAGGAATCCAGATGGACAGGTACACATGGGGAGATGATTAGTTCGGACCTCCATGGGGTTAAGAGCCCACCAGATGGATGCTGAGACCCCAGCAGGGGGCAGAGACATATCATAGGGCTTGCACCGGAGAAGAGGAGGACGTTCCACCAGAGGCACCTTAGCAGGCCTATACCCAGGGGGCTTATGCCCTTCCCAGTAGGACGTTGGCCTTGGAAGGCCCCTGACGTCACCCATGACATTTATGACGTCATCTAGTGCTTGTGGACGTTTTGGGAGGTAGTTTTGGCAGTCATGGCACGTGTGGCAGCTTCCAGAGGCCCAAAGGGGCCTAACGTTTTTCTCTAGGAGGCCAACGGTGCCCTAGAAGCGGTTAACGTCACCCTAAAAGGGCATGGCGTCTTTTTTTTTCTTGATTTAGCATTTGATTATGACATTTAATGTAAAACAATATTATAATGTATTTTTGGCCATGTCGGCCTTCTGTGACCTAAAATTAAATTAAGGTCATTGCTATTGTATAAATAGAGAGCTAAAACTCTCTTATTATCATGATCTTTCACTCATACTTGTGTGAGGTCTGAAATTTACACCCTCTTTTAGGGTTTGGCTGAAATTACTAGTGCGCACTTGTTGAAGGAGTCTTGTTTTGGTTATTTTTTGCATTTTCTTGGTGGAAGGTTTACAACTAGGGTTTGGCATTGATGATACCTGGTGAGTGTAAGTGAATTTCTGCAATCCTTACTTGAATGGTTATGGTATTTTTACTTGCATTTTGTTAATGAAATTTGCTGGAATAAACCCTAGGAAATAAGCACATGTTGGTGTCCTTATTTTAAGTCCCTACTAGGTTATGCCAAGGAGCCATTTTATTTGTTGAAGATAATTGCTAGGGCTTTGCCATTGCAACACCCTACCATTTAGTCTTCATGCTAGCTGTTTTTTTTACTTTATCTTTGAGCTAAAGAAGGAGGAAGGCGCACTTAAGGCCTAGGGTTACTACACCTTAGTGAGTCGTCTTCCCCTAGGGTTGATAGTTGAAGCCTTGTCTTAACAACACTTTATCCATCATATCCCTCTTGTCTTTGGCCCTGCTATTATCATATTGTCCCTTCAACTCTTGCAGCTAGTTTGACTCCATTTGCCCTATGAATGCACTGATCTAAGACCTTTATGCTTGCGTGCTTTGGTCACAAACTTCAAACATCCAATACCCTTGAACAACTACTAACAACTTCTAACCCTAGCTTAGACTGACCCACTGACGCTATTGCTGCTATTATCCACTTGATTTGAAGTTATACTTTGCAACATTCCATACATCTTTAAAGCAATTGAAAGATTGGCTACAACGTAGTAGTCTTTTCTTCTAATGAATGTTGGTATTGTAACATTGATGACAAATCGTCCTTGCTCATTGTGAAGCTTCTTCTTAAGCATTTATTGTGATTAATGGTATTGTACATCATTGATTTGCTTCATCAATATTATCGGTCAATTGCTTTATATCAGAAAGTCCTTGATTATATGAAGTACTAACCAACAAGTAATCTTGCAAATATATAGTTTTCTTGTTGCTTTGTTCCGGGCAGGTACATTTCTGGTTATCATTATCTTTATTGGCTTTTTAGCTAGACTTTCTGATTGGTGGTGACTTGTGAGGGGGAAACTTATACTTGTTCTTAAACCTTTGCCTTCTCAAAACCCCAGGTCACCGGGGACGTCTCCCCTGGGCCTACCACCCTAAATAGAAAGAGATACCTTATTGAGGTGACAGTGATAGGGTAGTCTCCTGTTGCATCAGTTTGTCTTCTTTACCTTTCCCTTTATCCTTCAAAGTACAAACTGTGTGATAACAAGACCATCTGTGTGCCACCATGACCCAATCAGTTGAAATCAAGCCCATCTATCCATCGTCCGAGGATTGAAGATGTGAGAACCACTATCCAAAATTCTAAATGTGTCAAGTCACTGGGTGACTCATTGCTTTGCATCACACGTGCCATATCCTGCAATAGAGGCACAACATCTTGGGTGAAAGCCTAGGGCGTCCTTGAACAACCATGTCAGGGGCATCTAGATCAAAACAAAATATGAAATCAATTAAAGCCAATGTTCATAAGATATACTTGTCCTTAAATAATGCAAAGTAAGTTGTTATTTAAGATATAAACCACATGAACAATTCACATCAGTATCGCCTTCAAGTTTCACACTAGTCGAAGAATTTATGTAAGCTGGTAAGTTTGAATATGGGAGGACCTTCATCTGACCATATTAGGTGTGCCATCCAAAACAATGAAAGAAAAGACCGAAGTAGAGGAATATGTTCTGGGGGAAGTAGTGAAAGAAAATAACCCTTCAAGAGTAAGTGTGATAGGGATATGGATCGGGGTTACTTCATGGCTTATGGTGTCGTTGAGTCCATTTCTATGAGCTCCTTTGTGGAGGGTGCGCTTGCTCTTGAGTTGCCACTTTCTAAGCACTATGTTTTTCCAAGCCCCTTAATTTTTCTTTTCATTTGTCCTCTTATCGTATTTGCAAGTCCCCTTCATAAGGTTTCAAGCTATAACATCACTGCTTTGGGATTGGGGCAAACACGGAAAGGGTAGAGATCAAGTTTGGATTGGCTTTTGAGAGTCCTTTGATATTCTTTCTTTCTTTAGCATTATTCTTTATTTATTTTTCTTTTGCTTAGCAATTGCAATCAACCTCTGGGCCTTCAGCCCCTCTTCTCATGAGAGAATGGATCATGATCCATTACCAAAGTTTATTACACTGTGATCAACTCCACGATGGAAAGTGTTAAGTATGGCGGGGAAACAGAACGTTACCCTTGTAGGCCCCGCAATAGTACCCCTTTTACCTGGGCGGTGACAACATGGGACCAGGGCATAGATGTTGGCCACAGAGGTGAAACAAGGAAACAAACATAACTTCTTGAGCTAGTGATCCATTATCCAACTTCAACCAATGATCCTCATCCACATGCTTAGTATATTATGCACAACACTTTGCATGAAAGAAGGACTAACATACCTCATGGTGTCGTTGGCTTACCATCTCCCATACTCTGATTTGACTGGATGTGATGAGCATGGCTGATCTAATGCAAAAGAGGCAATCTGAGAGGGGATGCTGGGTTGCTATCTGTGGACGTGCTGATCATCATCATGGTCGGGATCACTGTCTGCATTGCAGGCCATGAGACATGATCTCCTCTAGTTACCCCTAAGCATGGGGGGGTAACAGGTTGCAGTGATGTAGTTGATTCCTCCTTTGTCGGTGTAGTATGTACTTGCATTCTTTTCTATAATATAAGCACTTTTCCTCTGATTTTTTTTAAAGCAAGTTGCTTCCTTCCTTCGTTGGCTGTTTTTATACTATAACAACTTGCTCTAGAAGAAAGACAAAGGATACTGTTAAACGTGCAAATGGTATAGAAACCTAGGTATTATTTATAGCCTTCTGTCTTTCAATATTTCTCATTTCTTCTTTTGACTATTGTACACATGCATGGTCAGATCAAGTCACCTGCTTTCCTTTATTGCAGGCACACTGTTTTGTTTAGTGGTTCATGTTTGTCCATGCTTTGTTCCCGACTGGCCACTGGCTTCCCCTACATAATTATCTATCTTTCATTCACCAATGATTTGTACACCTTTTCCAAAATTCAATTTTCCCAATAGGTTTATAGTGGCCTATTTGTTCTTTTCCTCTTGTATATGGTGTCCATAACAAGGTTGATGGAAACCATTTCTTTGAATTGATAGTTTTCATATATTTGTGGTAAATATATTTTTTGTTTGATCAGCTGACATGATTCTTTTATTGAATGCACTCTTACTTAATTAATGGCTGAGCAGATATAAAAGTCTATATATAGAGAGAGAGAGAGAGAGAGAGAGAGAGTTGCATTTATAAGGCATAAATATCTATCTTCTTGTTGTATTCATCAGGTGTTAAGACATTTATTAACTTGCATGCATTGAAATTTAGGTATTACAATTATGTTAGAATATTGAATGTGCAGGTTATGCGCAAGCATCAAAGGTATTTTCCAGTAGAGGATGCATCCAGTGGGAAGCTTTTACCTGCATTCATTTCAGTAAGGCATTATCCTCTTTTTAAAAATAGATTTATTTGCTTGTTTGATGGCATTGGAAGAAAGTGTGAAGCAGAAGTTTCATGTTTATGACCAATAAAAACGACTTGATTTTTGTGTTTATATATGGTAGAATCTGGAAAATTTCTTACTTAATAGTATTTCTAGGTAGCAAATGGACAGGTTCACGAAATAACAGTCCGCAAAGGAAATGAAGCTGTCCTCAGGTGAGTTTTTTTAAACATTACATTCCAATCACATCTCTGTGATCTTATCAGCAAAGTCAATTTAAAGCATTTTTTATCAAAATTTTCAGCCTTAGACTTTGGATGATAGTGGGACTATTTTTTTACAGTAGTCTTGGATGTTGCTGAACCATAAACACTCAATTATATTTGATTTTCCAATATTGGGGAAGAATTAATAATGTATAAATGACAAATGTATAAAATACAAATGATAAGATGATTACAATGACAAGTGGCCTTGGCATTATAGGCCTTATGGTGACCCTTCACGGAAAGCTATGTCTTTACGTGATACACCTTTGAATAATTACATTAATATCCTAAATTCTATAGTTTAGGTATATATTATGAAGGATGTTACTTTATATACATAACATTGCCGCATTTTTTATGACTTTTCATCCTTGAAGCATTGTCATTTGTTCAGTGATACATGGGTATGAATTCCCAAAGGTATGGGACGTGATCCCTGTGCTCCCCATGTTCTTGGGATGTGGGGACTCCAAGGGGGACATTTCCCCATGTCCACTTTTGTGTGGAATGCAAGGAACTGCACTAGGGGAATGTCCCCCTCGAAAAATGAGATGCTCCCATGCTCCCTTTGTACTAAATCCCTTTGTTTTGAAACCCCCTCCTTGGTAATTATTCGTAATATTAAAATTTTAACATTACCATTAATTGTTTCAGGTTGTTTGAGAGTGGTTCCTGTTATCTCCTATTTCTAGGGATAACTAAGGAGATGATGTCTCGAGGCCCTCCGGTTGCAGACATGGAGTGCCGAGGGATATAGCGACTCATGATGTCCATTTACATAGATGGAGACCCACTTCACCACCACACTTCTCTAGTTCATCTTGATGGCATTCACCACATCACCCTGATTCTAGAAGACGATGGGTCTTGCTCCATGAGGTACAAGTCAGGTATTGTGGTAAGTGTCACTTTAATACTTGAGGCATTTGAGTGTGTTGCATTTAAAGATGCTTTTGATTATAGAACGTCTGTATATAGATGTCCCACTTGTTGAGGTGTGTACACGCATGCGATGTTCCTTTCTTTCCATGCAAATGGCACTCTGTGTACCTCTAGCCTCAAGTGAAATTATGGTACTCCTTCAAGTCTTATGTTACCCAATTGGAGTACCCCATTGTTTAGGAATTTAATTAATTAATGGCAAATAAATGGGCTTGGAAAAATGATGCATTGAAAATGAAGGTGCAACACACCCTCTACAAATGCACCCATACATGAGACAATACGAACCCTTGTATGTCATGAACCCCATGCCCAAAAGTCTTAACCCCATCCACTCCATCTTCCTTACGTGACTTAGAGAGGGTCCTGTTATCCCCACATTTTAGGGATAACTAGGAGATCATGTCTCGAGGCCCACAGGTCCTAGACATGGAGTACCGAGAGCAGGACTAACTTGAGCATGGCCCTGGAGAGCCCACCTTTTCTTCATTCATCATCTTTTGTTTTGTCAGCAACAACAACATCCATCACCATCTGCTTGATCCTGTATCAGAAGAGGTTCTTGCTCCATAAGGTAATTGGTCCAGGTATCATGGTATGTGTCACTTTTGATCATTGAAAGCTTTAAATATATGCATCCGATTCCTTTTATCTCTAACAACTGCTTGGATCTTACATTAGCCCACATGACCATGTTTGGGAAAATTGACAGGGTGCCCTAGCAAGCCTGTGCCCATAGGGCTTGTTTTGCCACTGGGGGAATTTCTGAAAAGCCATCGTCCGCTCCCATCATAGCACCACTGTTTCATCTTATCTCCTGCTCATTTATCCCATTCCCCTTGTTCGGGCATTGGGTTGACCTATTTGCAGGATTGCACCTTATCTCGTGGGAAGAAAAGGCTATAGGCCCAGAAGGTAAAAGCAACTGGTAAAAGACAAAAGCCTAGAAATAAAACCTTGAGATGCTTCGCCCAGGGATCCCCGAGAAGGCAGTAAAAAGCCTCTCAGCAAGAAACAAGAGGGACCCAGAAAATAACAAAACAAGACCTAGTCAGAGGATAGGGGGTCTCATCACGAGCCGACCTATTAGGTCCATGGGTACCTAACAGTATGACATTGCCACCATCTAGTTACCACGCCAGGGCAGTGACCTTTGGTTGCATGGCCAAGGGAAAGGGGGTCTCATCATGAGCCAACCTTCTCATCTCTATGAAAGTACTTGTGGGTAACGCTGTCAGCTCTGGTCACAATGCCAAGGCAGTGTCCCCTAGCTAGTTCTTGAACAAAAAAAGCAAATAAAAAAATCAAACAAGAATAAAAAGAATAAAGGCAAGAATGGGCTTGGAAAAAATGCATCCATGACAGGTACAACTCGCCTTCTACAAAGGCACCCACAGGTAACACTTATGCATCTTTGGCCCTCACTACACCCACATGTTTGGACATCCCCTAACCATATCACCTCACTTACATGGCTTGGATGCGATCTTTTTGGAAACTTTCCTTTTCTTGTGGACACTAGCCCAATAGGACGCCTTGTCCTTTTCTCCAATCTTGTATTGCAGGTTTTTGTAATGTCTTTGAGCTATTGACTAATGTATTAGGGGTTTTATGCACATGTTTAATAAGATTGATGATGAGATGTGATTGACATTGCTATGATCCCTGTGACTAAGGAGCCCATGGAGGGTGTAGTTTTTGATGTGCAGGACCATGCCCGACGGACAGGTACCATTTGGACCGGTACACATGGGGAGATGACCAGTTCGGACCTCCATGGGGCTGAAGAGCCCACCAGATGGATGTTGAGACCCCATCAGGGGTTAGAGACAAGACAGAGCTTGATTAGGGGTTTTGCACCTGAGAGGAAGAGGACGTTCCACCAGAGACACTCCGGCAAGACTAGACCTAGGGGGAATGACCCCTTTTCAGTGGAACGCTAGCCTTGAAAGGCTTAAGATGTCCCCATCTTCACCATGACGTCATCCAACTTCATGGATGCTTTTGGAGGTAGACTAGGCAACAGTGGCACATGTGGCGTGTTGGAGAGGCCTCTGGGGGGCTATCGTTTTGCTCCTGGATGTCTCATTTGCCCTAGAAAGGGCTAGCGCCTCCCTTGAAGGGGCTTTTACTCTCTTTTATGCTTAATTAGGGTTTTTACTTAGCATTTAATGTAAAAATAGTATGATTTTGACATTATGGCCTTGTCGGCCCTTTTATGACCTAAAAAGTAAAATTAGGTCATTGATATAGTATATATTGAGGATTTTGATTCTCATTTGATCATCACAACTTACTCACTCAGAGTGAGGTCTGATTTTTGCGCCCTATTTGTGTTATTGGCTGAATTAAGGAAGGCGCACTTGTTGAAGGAAGAGATTTTTGGCATTCTATGGTGTTTTTCTTGAAGGAAGGTGTTACAACTAGGGTTTGCATGGTTATTTTTGATGAATTGTAAGTATTTTTCTGCAAAACTTCTTAAATGAATGGTTGTAGCAGGGTTACCGGAAGCTTCCCCGCCCCCCCCCGCTTCGAAGCCCCGAAGCTCGATCCGGGCGGGTGCGTCCTGGAAGCGCCCTCTGAAGCGCGACTCAAAATTTGGAAGCGCGCTTCGGGGCTTTTAAGCGCGATTCCTGCCATTTCTGAAGCGTCCCCCTCCGAAGCGCGCTTCAGAAATTTGGAAGCGCGCTCCCAAATTTCTGGAGCGTGCTCCCAAATTTCTGGAGCGCGCTTCGGAGGGCGCTTCACAGGCGCTTCCAAGGAAGGCCCACACGCTTCCAAGGGGGAATGAGGTGTTTGGGTGTGCAGGTGAGGGTTATTTGTCCTAACTAGGGCTATTTAAAGAG
>ML824229.1:32374-42843 GCA_009831015.1 Picea engelmannii | reverse complement strand
TAAGGCCGAAATCAAGAGGCCATCCTGCAAGTAAACACATCTAAATAAGTAGATCAACAAAGTGTTTGACGAAATACCTCACTCAGCAAAAGTTTTTAAAGACACCCAAAACCATGATGATCCTAGCATAATGGCTTGGGATCATTACAGTGGTATTAGAGCTTAGATTCCTGCTAGCCAGTGGGAATTAGCACATACATACAAAGCCATAAGGAAAGATGGATAGGATATGCCTTGAGATATCATGTTTGGAGATAATGTATCACGGCCTTAGTGAGGAAACTAAGGCTATAATAACCTTTCCTCAGTACGTAGCCTTCAGGAAGCCCAGTTGGAGTGAAGAGGATATTTTACATGGCATCATTTTAGTAGATAAAAAGAGAAAAGAAGCAGCTAGATGGTGGGAAGAACAGAGAAACCCCACGCCCATTAGGAGCACACAACCTTGCTGCTATTGCAAGGGGTTGTGGGAACCAGATCATAGGTGCAGGGGTAAGGTTCAGAAGCACACTATTGAGGCACACTATGACAGTGATGATGAGATATGTGAGGATGGAGCGATAGATGCTGATTTGGGACAGTATGATCATGATAGTGACTCTTGCACAGAGGCTAGTGATAGTGACTCTTGTACAGAGGATGATGCTACTAGCACGCTTGAGGAGGATGATGACCCTTGTGTAGTAGATAAACAGTCAGGGGAACAGGATGATAGCACTAGTACTTCAGCAGACATATCACATGGTGTTGATGACCTTGCACCTCAGCAGAGTGGTGACACTAGTGAGGATTCACACGTGTTAGCACCTAGAGTTGATGAGCTCCCTATGAGGGCCGTGACACATTTGTCACCCTTTCAGACACCCATGATAGCCACGTCACATGAGGAGATCAGTGGCACGTCAGATGTGATGGATGAGCCTAGTGTGAGGGTTGCACACCATGGACATGTAGACCCATAGATCTAGGAGGAGGTACAGAACGTATAAACAGTTGGCCCTAAACATACGGATCAACATGAGGAGATTGAGTCACAGATTTTGGGGATTCCATTAGTTGAGCAACGGGTAGAGGCTGACAGGTTGATGGAGCACTTACCTCCAGGATCGGCCTACATTGATGAGAATGCACTCTTTAGTAGTCAGGATGAACATAGCACGTGTCTAGATACATCTACATGGGATCCAGGCGCAGATGATAGTAGCAGGGTGAGTGCACAGGAGGATATGACTGCTCATACAGGATACAGTGTGATGCAGAGGGAGATAGCACCTACTGATGGGGTGTAGTGGCAGACAGGAGGACCCAACAACACAATAGATAGTGGGCAGTTCAACACGTTATCTTATGCAGAGAGTGTTTTTGGGGACTCCAGAGCTGACACTAGCAGTGAGAGATGTGAGGTGGCACCTCGGCCTGACTATGATCAGGGGTCACACTACTTGACTGGACAGTTGGGAGTCAGTGAGGATATGATCATGGCAGCGACCAGATGCAGTGATGACATGCATGCATTGATGGCAGATTACTACTGGAGAGCATCAGTGGCACATGGTAGTTCAGATGAGGGATTTGCCATGGATGATTTTCACACTCTCAGGGAGAGAGTGTTGATGATGAGGACTGACTACCAGCAGTTGTTGACTGACAGGGACTACCTATTGAGGATTGGTGAAATGTATCAGGAGGCCCTGAGGGAGTAGGAGTTGGAGGTGGACAGACTTACTCAGGAGTTGGAGAGCACTCGAGGATTCTTGAGAGGCCCACAGACAACCCTTCAAGAATTAGAGTCTAGGTCAGATGAGCCTCCTGAGGAGATTTGTTAGAGATCCACTTCATCTGTCTTAGTAGACACTCAAATATATCATTCAATCACGTTGCTAGGAGATGTTGATGATCTAGCAGAGGAGCACCAGATGATGGATGACACTTCCATTTGTCTTCTGAGAGCGGTTGGCCTCCATGTAGAGGTTGATCTAATTGTATGCCCAGGATCTATGAGACAACATGAGTCTAAGGGAGACGACATGGGTATGTTGGAGCATACAGTGATGAGTGATAGCTCACAGAGACATGTCGAGATGTATGGTGGGATTCAGAGGGGTATAGTTCCTTGCAGGGAGGAGACACACCTAGGGGAGCATGCAAATGTCACTCCTTTGCAGCAGCACCTAGTTATGAGAGATCACCTTCACCATATCAGTAGTTGCATGGGAGATGAGAGATGGAGGTTGGTTGAGTAGCAGTTGGAGGAGTTACTTTCGGTTGTACTGGATGGTTGGGATTCGATGATGACCACAGGAGAATACTTATCGTGGATACTGATGGACGAGCTTCTGGTCGAGTCCTTGGGATTGACCAAATCATGTGACGCCTTCCAGTCCTACAGTGAGCTGCAGATATGTCTGTTATCCTTTTTCGACACAGTTATCATTGACAACAGCATGAGGAGGATATCAAATGAGCAGAAAGGGCTTCTGACAGTGATCAGTCTCACACAGGAGCAGTTAGATGAGATTGGAAGTGATAAACTTCCAAGTTTTCCATGGGATCCGAGAGTTCATTGGGTGAGCCAGATGTTTCACTACATGATGACCCAAGTTGCGCCCGAGAGCCACACACTCCACCAGGGGTCGGTCTGGAGTGGGCCTGCAGGGATTTGTCTGATAGAGCGAGGCAACTTTACACTCTTGATCATCATGATCCGATGTGGAGATGGGTGGATAGGTACTTCTTCTACAGAGATGTCTTTACAGATACAGTTTCTGGACAGCAGGTTCGGTGGTCACAGGTATTTCAGCTTGAGGATTCAGGAGAGGAGGATCTAGTATGTATGCAGGGGTCAGACAATCGTGGTCAGAGTAGTGCAGGGCTAGCATGGTGATCTTCGACAAAGGTTAGCATTGGACCCAAGGATTGCAGGGTTGAGCATTTCACTGACTGACAGGGGCAAGTGTACCTTTGCAAGGGAAAGTTGTTCTGACTTTCTATTTAGCTTCAGTGTTAGGGGGAGCACGGCGCTTGAGAGTGTCTCACAGAGGTCTTGCAGTACCTCATTCTGGCATCAGCATGTGTAGTTGATGGAGGTCGTGTGGATCTTGGTAGAGAATTGGAGGATGGACTCATTTCGAGATGAGGCCATGTGTCGTGCAGTTTCAGGAGGGCGCAGCTCAATTGGAGGATTTAGCATTTGGAGGAGTTTCCCTTGGTATTTCGGTTTGAGATTTCAGGAGAGGTTTCCACTCATCCCGATCTACAGTTTGACATCTTCAGCGTAGCATTTGGAGGTCTTTGACAGTAGGGCCGAAATTGTAGGGGTTGGCAGTTCCAGCAGGACGTGGCATCTTCTAGTGGTGGTTTGGCACTTCATATGGCCCAAATCTACCTTGGCATTGGTCTTCATCTCTTATCCATGCCTTGGAGGCGTATAGTATCTTCCTGGAGCATTTTGTAGCAGCTCTATTGTCTATCTTCTTAGCCATCTTTTGAGCATTCGAGATCGGCATCTTCGTTGTAACAGGTTTCTCTATTTCATGAATAAAAGCAGATTTGAGATGTTTTGGCTTGTCTATCATATTGCATATGGTTGAGGTATGTTCCATGGTTATATCTTCTTGTTTATTGTTGAAATACACATATATAACACATCAGTAAACCCTAAGGCCGAAATCAAGAGGCCATCCTACAAGTAAACACATCTAAACAAGTAGATCAACAAAGTGTTTGACGAAATACCTCACTCAGCAAAAGTTTTTAAAGACACCCAAAACCGTGATGATCCTGGCATAATGGCTTGGGATCATTACAAAATGGATTTGACTTATGCTACCATCCCAGTCCTTGATAACACTTTGGTCAAACTTTACAGAGAACAAAAATGGAAATTGCACATGGAAGATCCTAAAGAACCCATGAATGAGTACATATACCATGTGAGTGATATTGGAAACTATGCCATATGTCCAAGCTTTCTAAGTCCAATAAAAGATAAGTTTAAGGAAGAGAATGTGGATGAGATATGGAGAATGCACTTTGATGGTGCTCATTCAATAGCAGGTAAAGGAGTTGGAATCGTCATTACTTCACCAGCAGGGCAGTCATTCAACTTTGCTTTCAGACTTTAATTTGATGCAACTAATAATGTAGTTGAGTATGAAGCACTCCTACTAGGACTTTAAATTGCTAAGGACATGGGGATTAAAATTCCGAACATCAAAGGTGACTTAGATTTAATCATACTTCAAGTCAAGAATAAATTTGCATGCAAAAGTGAAAGGTTGAGGAAATATAGAAATTCTATCTGGGACACCATGGAATTCTTTGATGCACTCAACATTACAGAAATTCCTAGAGAACATAACATGGCAGTAGCTGCTTATACTTTCCAACCAACAGAGGAATTGATAAATGGTGAAGGAAAATTTGAAGTTAATTTCAGACCATCAGTTCCAGACAACGTTGACCATTGGCAAGTTTTTAGAGATGACAAATAGATTCTAAGGTTTATACATAATGTCCAAGAGTTCTCAGGTTTCAATGTCAGTTATAAGGAAGAAGGGCAAGAGTATGAAGAAAGTGAGGATGATTGTAAAAGGAATCCAGTTCCTAAAGGACTTGTTGCACTAGAGCAAGCTTTTGATAGGCATGACAGGGATAAGAATAAAAAGAAACAATAAAACTTGAGGATTATCTTGAAATAAATATTGGAACAATTGAGGAACCAAGAATGATAAAAATTGGAAAAGGAACCTCAGAAAAAGAAAGAAAATAATTAATAAGTCTTGTACAAGAGTACAGGGATGTGTTGGCCTTTAGTTTTGATGAACTTAAGGCATACAAAGAAGATGTTTTTCTACACACTATCCCCCTCAAGGAAGACACAAAACCTTTTCATCAAAAGTTAAGGCAAATAAATCCTAAGTTGGCACCCATGATAAAGAAAGAACCTCAAAAGTTGTTGGTTGTTAGAATTGTTATCCCCCACTTTAGGGATAACTAAGGAGTTTATGTCTCGAGGCCCACAGGTCCTAGACATGGAGTACCGAGAGCCAGATTGACTTGAGCATGGCCCTGGAGGGCCCATCTTTTCTTTTCTTCAGCGCCTCCACCTTGTCAGCAGCAGCAACATCCATCACCTCGACCTGGTCCTGTAGTAGAGATGGATCTTGCTCCATGAGGTAATGAGTCCGGGTATCATGGTATGTGTCACTCTGATCCTCAAAACCTTTGAATATGTGCATTTAGTTCTTTTTGTTTCTAACAGTTGCTTGGATCTTATACTTATCCACTTGACCATGTCTGGGGGGAATGATAGGATGCCCTAGTAAGATTGTGCCCATAGGTTTTGAGTTGCCACTGGGGGGATTCATGAAAAGTCGTTGTCCACTCCCATCATACTTACCACTTTCCATCTTACTCCCGCTCATCCATCCCATTACACTGGTCTAGGCATTGGGTTGGCCAATTATTTAAGGGTTGCACCTTACCTTGTGGGAAGAAGGGGCTAAAGGCCCAGAGGGTAAAAACAACTGGCAGAAGATAAAAGCCTAAAAATAAAACTTCGAGATGCTTCGCCCAGGGATCCTTGAGAAAGCAGTAAAGGGCTTCTAAGCAAGAAACAAAGGGACCCATAAAAAATAATAAAACAAGACCTAATCAAAGGATAGGAGGTTTCATCACAAGCCAGCCTATTAGGTCCATGGGCATCTAGCGGTATGACACTACTAGCAGTTGGTTACCACGCTAGGGTAGTGGCTCTTGGTAGCATAGCCAAGAGAAATGGGGTCTCATCATGAGCCAACCTTCTCATTTTCGTGAAAGTGCTTGTGGGTAACATTGCCACCACTGGTCATCACGCCAAGGCAGTGTCCCCTGAATAGCTTCTTGAAAGAAAAAGAAATAAAGAATAAAGATAAAAGGCATGAATGGGCTTGGAAACACTTGCATCCAGGACAGGTGTAGCTCACCCTCTACAGAGGCACCCACATGTAAGCCATGCATTTCCCTGCTATCATTGCACCCCTTGTCCAGACATCCCTTATCCACCTCATCCACTAACATGACTTGGATTTGATTTCTCCCGGAAATATCCCACATCTAGTGAGCACTAGCCCAATAGGACGCCCTTTCACTTCCTCCAAAATCGGCTTGCAGATTTGTATAATGTCTTTGAGCACTTGACTGAGTAAAAGGGGTTTTATGCACATGTTTAATAAAATTGATGATTAGATGTGATTGACATTGCTATGATCCATGTGACTTATGGGCCCATGGAGGGTGTATTTGTTGATGTGCAGGATCATACCCAACGGACAGGTACACATGGGGAGAAGATTAATTCAGACCTCCATGGGGCTGAGAGCCCACCATGTAGTGTCCCCAAGGCCGAACCCCATTGTAAAACATGTTTTAAAAGAAATTGTAATTATGTTTTATAGGCTGGTGAGCCAAGTTTTGTACAAGTTGGTAGGCTTATGTGTCTGCCAGGCCAGGGAGCCTGTTGTTGTACTTGTATGTATGCAGAATGATTAATAAAATACAAACACCGCCATGTGCAGACCGACCACGATGAATGAGTGAAGGGGGACTGAGCATCCATAGAATGGGCAAGGAATTAGGGGCTGGAGGTGGGAAAAAGGGGCTAAGTGTTGAGCCTAGGGGGCTTAAGCCTTGGGAATAATTTTTTAATATTATTCCAAAAGATATGTGCATTATATGTTTTAACCTAAGTCCTTTTTGAAAGGACATGTGATTTCCAAATGGTGGGAAGCACGCACGTTACCGGAACGCATGCAGTCGCATGGGTGACAAGTGTCAACCCTGACCATGCAATAAAAGCCGCGATGAGCCGTGTTGGGGGTTCTCTTCTCCATTTCGACTCACGGACTGCCAGGAGGAACGGATCTGACCCCTGCAGAAACACCCTCGTACATCTTCTGAACCGTCTGAACCTGCGTTGACCCTTGCGTGGATTGTTTGTCACGCATTCCCGATACCAGAGCGTGAGTCTATCCTGGGCAGGGCAGATGGGAAAAGGCATTCTGCCGGGGAAACGGGGGAGCCTGGGTATGTCTCTGAAAACCCGTGTACACCCTTTGTTGGGAGAGCCGAGAAGACTGTGTTCAGTTGCTAAAAAAGCTCGATTCATCCTCCCGTTCTACACTAGAGAATCTGTGTAAATTCCCTGCGGAAACTGCTTCTCACGCAATTCCGAAAATCAACACCCTGAGACCTTGCCGCCATTGCTGAGCTTGTTTGAGAAGTTTGAGTCGGTATTCCCGGTTGACTGTAGTGGTCAGGCAGATATGGATTAGCGCGAGTTGCTGTCCAGTGCAGGTGGTAATTGTGCCTGTGTGGGATCTCTCTCTAGGTGAGGGAGGTGGATGTTGTTGGAAGAGGTTTCTTCCAGAGAGTGTCCAGCACAAGCTTCAGGCTCTGCGACTTCCTGATCCGGCCTGTTGCCGAGACCCAGAGAGGGAGTTTAGCACCGATGGACTGTGCGTGTGAAGGTGTATACTCCCGGGCAGAATAGGCATGTGGGGAATGAGAGTCTGGTAGTAGTGGGCGTAAGATGGCATCTTTGGGAAGAACCTTTCCAGGTATTTCTGTGCTGTTTTCCCTGTAACCTCAGCCTAGCCTAGGATTCCTTGCCTTGGAGTGGAGCTCGGTCCCAGCTCGGGGGTGACCCACTGTTGAGATGATGAGCAGTGTGGTCTAAGGCTGGGAGGTTCGTGGAAGGCCTGCACTCGGTTGGTGGAACCACCATTGTTACAAGATAAGTGTCTAACTATGTTTTATCACATTTTATCAATATGTTTTGGTATCTCTGTGTATTAAAATGATCATGCATTCTGATGTGTATTTGGATCAATGTAATTGCCATGGAGTATTTATGTTAAAATGACTCTTATGCTTACTCTGAGAATAAACGTATTTCATTGCTTAAATGCATGCAATTATCAACGAATGAGAATGTGTTATTCCGCATAGCATCACTTACACGGTAGCCAAGGTGTGCTACAGATAAATCTGACTTAACTATCCAGTAGTTTGTAGCATCCCTGGGTAGATGAGCGAAAAGGGGTGTTACAAATTGGTATCAGAGTGAAGGTTTCGACACTGAGCCTAGATGGGCCAGTGGAGCGGTCTTTGGACTGAGAATGCGAGCGGAAATTGAATCGGGAGGACCAATTTCGGACCTTGGTTTGCTCCGAAGCATCAAGGAGACACTCGACGAGTTTTATTAAGAACTCAGAAGGTTTGGCGGTGCAGTGAAACTGCAGCCGATGTGGTCTACGGCCACGGGGAGACAGGTCTCTACACCAATGGTGTTAGAACCTTAGGATCCGTTCGGGAGGGAAGGCGAGCCCTCGTGACCATCGGATCTGGAAAAATGTGCATAAGGATTAAAATTCCTTTGGAAATGGCAGAAGGGTGTGGAAATCGCGATATGGGAAATCTCGAGTTAGTTAGAAACCATCCAAGCCGTCAGATCTCGGCCGGAAAACTCGACAGCCGTTGGATCTGCCGGGAGGTGTCTAAAGGTTAAACCTCAGAAACTAGGGGCGAAAGCTCCGAAACATATCTAAACCGTCTGAAAGACGGAGGACACGTGTCGCGAGATCGCCCATATGGGGGATTCAGACATCGGGGGTCAGAAGGGAAGTCTTTCGACTTTGCGAGTGGCGAACTCGCGAGAGAATCAGGGCCGTCCATCTGAGGAGGACAGTGTGGGCCATAGCGAGGCCGGTGAGTGGAATACACGTGGCACGAAGCCTCAAGATCTCGCTGCGAGAAGTTCCGAAGTATTGGCGTTAGGCTGCACGAGTCGCGAAGTGCCGAGAGACGAGGTTCGTGTGGACGCGTGGCAGAGCATAAGGTGGGACCTGCGTGGTCGACGGGTGGACACGCGTTGCCTGGAGATAGGAGTCGACACTCCGTTGAATTCTCGCATCTCGGGGGTTCGCGGAGTAGGAGAGTGAAAGCTCGACGGTTCAACCGGTGAGGTTGCGAGGTTGCGAGTTGCGGAAGTCCGTCGAGGGAGGAGTCAGCTCTGCGTTGACCTATCGCGTCTCGGAAGATCGCAACGGGAGGCACAAGAGTTCGACTCACACACTCACGAAGGTGCGAGTTGCGAGAGGTGCTGACATATAAGCCTAGCCTACGATTACATGTGGAGAGGGCACTAACAGGGAAAAGAGCCATACCTTTGTCGCATCTCGGGTATCGGCGGTTAGAGGAAATGAGTCGAGGGTCTTCGACTCATGAACTCGCGAGATTGCGAGTTGCAAAAGGGTGACTTGGGTTTCGTATATTTAACCGTCGGATCTTCGTGGACCGAGATTCCGAAGTTCCGAAACCTTAGAAATTGCAGAGCCAGACAGAGCTTAGAAAACTTTGTGAAGTTGAAATGTCTTTCATTCTTGTTCATATTAGTTATAAATGTTGTGGATTGTTCCTGAAGTTTAATGGCCTGATAAATTTCGAATTTAATTGCACAGTGCGTGTGCAGAATTCAACGAAGGCCAGAACTCCAGTTAATCAACGCCGAGTATGGAGTGGGGAAGAGTGCAGATTACCCCTGAAATGGAAGACGAACGTGAAGGAAAGGATGTTAACCTAGGAGTCGAAGGATCGAACTCTAATGGGCACGGAAAAAAGATGGATAAGGAAGAACATATGATGCAACTCATCGAAAGATTGCAGAAGGATGCCCATGCTCGCCTAACTGATAGCCGAAAGCTCATGAAAATCCGGGATCGGTAGGGTGAATTCAATATAAAAATGTTGAAGAGCCTGGAAAGAATAGAGAAGAAGCTCGAGAAAGGAAGAGACTCAAGTACGACGGAGAGTCACAGGATCCATGGGAGAAGAAGTAGGTTGAGGAGTGGTAGCCGACATCTTATTAGCTCCCAAAGGCATTCTGACAGTAAGACGCACAGTAGTTCAAGCCCGTCCCCTACCAGAAAACATCGGAAATCTGGAAGGGAAGAATTGAAAGGAGAGATGAACAAGATTAAACCTCCAACATTCGATGGAGAACATAAGAAGGAGGAAGATGCTGAGACATGGTTGCTTGGCATGAAGAAATACTTCTAGCTGCAGAATTATTCTGCCCATGCAGAAGATAGAATTGCAATGTACCAGCTGAAAGGAAAAGCATCCATGTGGTGGGATCAGTTTGTGCAGGTGCAGCACATCAGAGATAAAGAGGTCACTTGGAAGGAATTTAAGAGATATTTCGAGAAGAAATACCTGACTAAAAGATACAATGACAGAAAGATGAAGAAGTTCTTCGAACTCAAGTTGGGAAGTAAGACCATTAAGGAGTATGAACGAAGTTTTCTGGAACTACTGAAGTATGTTCCATTCATCAAAGACGAGGCTGTTAAAATTCAGAGGTATCTGAGTGGACTGCCACCTTCCATTGGTGACAAGATTCAATACGATGATCCTAAGACCATGGAAGA